>NW_021025711.1:0-80916 GCF_004153795.1 Camellia sinensis | reverse complement strand
CATAACGCGACAATGCATGCAATGTGTATAGAAACTTGAACACATGTAAGTAAAGCATAACGCGACCATGCATGCAATGTGTATAGAAACTTGAACACATGTAAGTAAAGCATAACGCGACCATGCATGCAATGTGTATAGAAACTTGAACACATGTAAGTAAAGCATAACGCGACCATGCATGCAATGTGTATAGAAACTTGAACACATGTAAGTAAAGCATAACGCGACCATGCATGCAATGTGTATAGAAACTTGAACACATGTAAGTAAAGCATAACGCGACCATGCATGCAATGTGTATAGAAACTTGAACACATGTAAGTAAAGCATAACGCGACCATGCATGCAATGTGTATAGAAACTTGAACACATGTAAGTAAAGCATAACGCGACCATGCATGCAATGTGTATAGAAACTTGAACACATGTAAGTAAAGCATAACGCGACCATGCATGCAATGTGTATAGAAACTTGAACACATGTAAGTAAAGCATAACGCGACCATGCATGCAATGTGTATAGAAACTTGAACACATGTAAGTAAAGCATAACGCGACCATGCATGCAATGTGTATAGAAACTTGAACACATGTAAGTAAAGCATAACGCGACCATGCATGCAATGTGTATAGAAACTTGAACACATGTAAGTAAAGCATAACGCGACCATGCATGCAATGTGTATAGAAACTTGAACACATGTAAGTAAAGCATAACGCGACCATGCATGCAATGTGTATAGAAACTTGAACACATGTAAGTAAAGCATAACGCGACCATGCATGCAATGTGTATAGAAACTTGAACACATGTAAGTAAAGCATAACGCGACCATGCATGCAATGTGTATAGAAACTTGAACACATGTAAGTAAAGCATAACGCGACCATGCATGCAATGTGTATAGAAACTTGAACACATGTAAGTAAAGCATAACGCGACAACGCATGCAATGTATATAGAAACTTGAAGGGGCAGATTCAACTTGAATCATGGTAAAGACATGTTATTCATGAAATTGAAATGCAAAGCACTGCAACATAGTATAATTAAAGCGATTTGTGGAATTCACAAAATACGAAAAGGATACGGGAAGGGACGTTCCTCGCACGCACCGAGCATCGCTCATAGAAGATGCGGCTTGAGGTCAACTCGAAGGCCTACTAATGTTCCGAAAGTGCACTTCCTTTCACTGTCTTGAGTAATGAAGGTGCCAAGCCACATAGTTGACCCGAAGAAGGGTGCGGGAGGTGCATTGACCGTAAGGGGAGGTTACCAGTATCAATTCCGATACTCTGCTGCCCTGCTCTTCTTTTGCTTTACTTTCATTCTTACTGGTAGTTTAAGCACATTGCATTGCCTCAAGCAGGTTTTACTTTTTCAAAAGTGTGTATTTTTGCAAAACACATGAGGGAAATGAAACAGATATTTTGTTCAAAAGGGTGTTACATTTGTGCTTTCTATGCATCGCATCGCATGGTATCACATAACAATGTGAATGAAATTGAACTTGGTTTGAAAATTGAGCACTTGCATCGTAATAATCAGGTAGTGAGCCGACTTACAACTCGATAAGCAAAACAAAGAAACTCGATAAGCTAGCCAAGTGCGATTACAACTTGTAGACGTCCCCGAACGCCCCGGGAGGGTGAGTCCCGTTCGTTCGTTCATATTGGGCTGAACTACAGTTTAGGACTCTCAAATTGTCACAGTTCCAAATCTGAACCAAAGAGTCCAAATCCGGCAAATCGTTTTGAGAAAACAGATTTCGAAAGAAGTGCCAAACATGGACTTCTTTGCCAGATACAGAGTCGCCACCTAAATGTTTTATTTTGGGGAAATTTAGGAAACCCTGACTCATTTGCCTAAGGCCACGTGTCCGTCATCACCAAAGTTGCCTCGGCTCGGGAACTTGGGTACGATTGGGGAAGGTCACTTCGTGAGCACCCCCGCTCGCCCGATCAAAGATCGGCCTCATGCATATCTCATTTTCTAGTTTGTGGAATGAATGCACATGAAAACACAACAGGGCCTAGATTTCATCATGCGAAACATTTCATGTTTGTTTTTGAAAATGGTTTGATGGTGCTACTCGCAAGTAGGCTAAGACGTGGATTTGCCACCCTCGGGTGGGCTTAGAAAACATGATTTTGCCACTATCTAGTGGGCTTAAAACACACATTTGATGAATTGTTCCAATCCAAATAACCCAACCTTCACCCACAGGCATTCAGGCAGTTATATCACATAAGCAATTAGCCTCATGGTAAGCATGCTATCATGGCAGTCACTCACACGCATGCAAGGATGCTAAAGCATAAAACTTACCGAGTACTCCAAGCCAAAACAGAAGCTAATTAGAAATCCATGCATGATCCTAATTATACAGAAATGCCTAACGCAACACATGCAAAAATACAACTATAGCAGGCTCAGCTATTCTAGACATGGCATATGAAATGCTACAGCTAACATGTATTAAACTTGGAATTGAAAATACAATGCAGTTAGTATGATGTGTCGAGCCCGGTGCATGCAAAACAGATGAATGAATGAAAGCATGCTATCATACTGTATGCTAATTGAAACATGCCCTAATCTAACCATCATAAGCGGGTAAATAAAAGGGAGAAAGACGTGGGGTTGGAAGACATACATCGCACACACGCTCACTTATTACAGTTGTGCCCTCACTCGAAGGGTCCGAATAAATAATATACAGTCCCAAATAATTACAGTCCAAATATGTACAAAACCCTAATTAATTAACAAAATAAATTAGGAAAGCAATAAATTGGCATGCAAGCCAGGTACTGCCTCAAATCTGCTCCGGATGATGAATGATGCATGTTCCGGTTGCCTTTGTCAGAAAATCCCTTGTGATGCCCCGGTTTGCCTCTGTTTGCAATTGTTCTTGGAATGCGTGCCAAGCTCCGGAAGGCTGCTGATTCTTGATTTGCTGCGACAGAGAGCAACAAAGGGGCATGGCAAAGTATTTTCACATATGTATGCATGACTACTCTTCGGGGAGTGTAGTCCTCGTGCCACCAATCACGCATATCGATGCATGATGGCCGAGGAGTCGAATTGCACGACTCAATATGAAATGAATGCACATATAAACACAACAAGATACTATTTAAAAATTAAAATTTTAGAGTAAACTTTAGCATTAAATAGAGTAAAATTTTACTCTTTTTTTTTAAAGAATTTCGTAATTAAATTAAATCTTATTGAGAAAATCCTAAAAGTAATATTTACATCAAAAGTTATATTATTTTAAATTTTAAAATATTAAATTAGTTTATTAGTAATAGTGGTGTGTGCACATCATTTATTCTTTGTACACACACTTCATGACTTTTTTTTTAAAACACAAGTTTACTACTAAACAAAATGACCCAAATGAGTATTAATACACACATCAAACCTTAATACTAGATTTTTTTAATACACATCTTTTATATGAAAATTCTCATTACACATTTTCTTTTTCAAAAATTACACACATCAAACCTGTAACAATTTAAAATTTTAATTATTTTATAAAATTTATAATAATATTATTTAATTACAGTTAAGAAAATATATAATTTATTTTGTATTATTATAAATAATTTTATAAAATAATATAATAATTAAAAATTTAAAGATCAAAATATAAATAAATAATTAAGTTAAACTTATCCATAGAAAGGATAAGTCTCAAGTCGAGGGTGTAATAATGGCTGTGATATAGAAAGGCTGGGGGGTGCTACGTGTCACCCGAAAATTTGTTAAGCAAATGTTACACCTCAGTATATAAGGAGGTGAGGGTGCTATGAAGAGAGGATGAGGAAAGAAAAAAAAGGAAAAGAAGAGAGAAAGAAAGGAAAAAATGATAGAAGTTGAAAAAAAATTTGGTAGTGGAAAAAAAGAGTGAGGTATTAAAATTAAGGTGAGTTATATTATATCTTGAGTTACCATAATATATTTTACATATATTTTGACTTACCATATCTACTTTATACAAGTTATGTTTTATAAATCATTATAAGTTATATTATTATTTCAGTTACGTGGTTTAATTTCTGAATCCCATTTGTGAAAATGAAATTCATGGGTATGTTTGTTTATATTTTAAAGAATATTGGATTATAACCTTATAAACAATTATATTTTTTAAGTACCACTACGGGAGTCTCATGCCTTGGGGGACTTAAATAACCATTGGCCTCTGTTTGACCACTTTGTGGTCCTCTGTTTGTCATGGATTCATTGACCTCTGTTCGATGCGGAGCAAAGTGCTGTACGAAACTAAGTGCTACACTGTTGTAGGAGCCACCTCTAGAGTTCGTATGAGCCACCTCTTGAATCCGTACCTCTGCTCTGACTATCACTTATGTGACCTCTGTTCTGTTTTGTACCGTGCTTATGGTTATATATTTACATAATTTCTGTATTTCAATTTCTGCCACTTAAATGATTTATTCACCAGACTGAGTTATGTAATGTTTTGACCTAATTAATTATCCATGGTTATTTCGTGTCCCTTATACTCTTGATATAATATTTCTCACTCTGTCATGTGCTTATAGCTATTTACCAATTTTCAAGAAATAATGCAATTCAGAAATAGTTTTTGGAAAGTCTTAGATACGGGACTGCGGAATAGATACACACAGCACTTTTATGATATTTTTTATATGTAAATATCGACCTTTTTGGTCAATATAATTTTGTAATAAAAATAGAAGTTCCGATGATTATTTTGGTCTCGCGTTTATTAATTTGTTTAAGAATTGGCTGGAGGTAACCTCAGTTACTGACCATCACGATACTTAACCCTTAAGTACGGGGTGCGGGTCGTGACAAAACCTATTATTCCATTGTCGCAATTATATATCATTCCTTTTTCTTTTTTTTTTTTTGTGTTTTCAGATGTATTATTTTTTTTTCACTATCGCAATTATCATTCCAAAAACCAGTTCCGAAAATGTTGCACCTACACAAAAATTCCGAAAATATTTCATATAATCGAAAATTAACTTAAAAATTAATTTTATGTCGAAAATTTATTTTTGGATCAAAAGTACATAACCGAAAACTGTTGTTTCATTTGGTTGTTAATTGCCAAAAATGTTTAATTTATTTGGATAACCAGTACCAAATTATTTTCCATCTCTTCTCCGGTCAATATGAAATGAATAACGAAAATAACATAACAATAATTTACACTCTATTTTGGTTTTGAGTTTTTATTTTTTATTTTTAAATTTCTATCCGCATTATTTTGTTGGGAAAAACACTAATAAATCTCAAATTTTAATTTGTTAAACCATTTGGTCCTGCCTTTTATTTTGTAAACTAATAAGTCTTATTTGAATGTTAATTACGTATATACCCATTTATTTGACACGTAATTTTTTTTAAATGGAGAGCAAATGTAAGTTTTTACTAATATTGTAATGACAAAAATACCCAAAAAGCTTACTATAGGCATTTTTTAGATTTCCCTCCTTTCTGAATATCAGCAACATTAACTACATCAGCAACATCAATTACATCATCACCATCAGCAACATCAACTATATCATCAAAACATCATCAAACGTCATCAAACATCAGCAACGCTCTGTTCATATTTTTTTGTCAAAACAAACATCACAATGTCATCAAATATCAGCAACGTTCTGTTCATATTTTTTTTATCAAAGCAACGTTCTGTTCATATTTTTTTATCAAAACAAACATCACAACGTCATCAAACATCAGCAACGTTCTGTTCATATGTTTTTATCAAAACAAACATCATCAACATTATCAAACATCAGCAACGTTCTATTCATATCAAAGCATCATCAACGTCATCAAACATCAATGTTCTGTTATATTGTATAAACATCAAGCAATTTCAATCCAATCACTGTGTTTGTTATATTCTAGGGCGTCCTCCACTCCTTTATTCAAAACATCAACTTACATGTTTCGGTCCAACAACATCAACTGCAAAATGGCACCACCGAGAGGAACGATTTAAGGAGCTTTTGAATCACGCTGATCAGACCCTTGCGGAGGAAGTTGAGCCCTGGAAGGGTCAGGAAGAGAACGTATAACACAGTGATGTTCCAAGGAAATAGATCAAATACTCTTTGATCAAAACCTCTCTCCAAGTCTCACCTTCCTTTAATTCACCATCGAAACTAGATTCTCAGAGCTAACGAGTCTCACAAATTTGAATTTTAGGGCCTAATCGTATAACACAGTGATGTTCTTCAGTGGCAATTCGTTGACTCGAAAGCGAGTCGATTTGGGAGGCCGAAGTTCCAAGGAAAGAGACAGCCAGAAACTTCTGGAGCAGACTAGGTCGAAGCGGAATCGCCGGCTGTGGTTGCACCAGCAAAACTCCGCCGCAATCAAAATCCTAGTTCGTATACATCTGTTTTGATGAATTATATATAATTGAACTCGCTCACATTGATTGGATTGAAATTGCTTGATGTTTATACAATAGAATAAACAAAGATACCATACCAAATATAAAAAGGACTAAATGGTTTAAAAAAAACACTCAGAACTAAATAGAGCAACATTTTCCAATATGGAATTTATGAGTAATTTTTCCTATTTTGTTTTAGTGAACATTTTTGATATCCTATTTTTTATTTTTTAGACCCACTTAATTTAGATATTCTTTAAAAACATACAAAATACAAAAATTTAGTACTTTTTTTTTTTTTGTATTTATAGATTTTTTTTTTCTAGATTTTTTTGCAAATAGTTTAGTTTTTAAATGTGTCTAAATTAAGTGGATCTAAAAAGTTAAAGGTTGACTAAAATATTTAAAAAGTTTACTAAAAACAAAGGAATAAGATTTTAAAATTAATATATATATATATATATATACATATATTTAAAATTTCAAAACTAAACAGACCATTAGTTTTTGCAGAATAATAACAAAAAATATTGATTGAAAAAAAAATATGCGTAACTTAGTGAATATCATCGAAGTACTGCGGGAGAATGTCGAAAAATATCATGTATGGCACCGTTTAGATTTAGATTTTGCTATAGGAGTGGGGTGTAAATTTATATTTTATGTGGTGTGCATATATAATGTGTTGAGATTTTTGTATTGATGCGTGCACACATTATATGTTATGGGCATATTTGAAATATTTTGGGTATGTTTGGTTTGATTTTGGGAGAGTAGTTTTTAAAAATTGTTTTGAAGAGAGAGTTTAGAAATTTTTTTGGTTTGTTTGGTTGTGTATTTTGAAAGTAGTTTTGGAGTTTGAGAGTTTAGAATGATTTGATATTTTGTTATAATTGAGTAAATGTGTGTGAGAGAAAAAGTGATTGAGAATGAGAGATGAGAAAGAAAAAATGATTGATTGATAAGTAAGAGAGAGAAACTGATTTTAAAAATTGTTTTGAAAAATTTACAAACCAAACCAGTTTTTAAATTTTTTTTTTCCAAAATCACTCTAGAAATCCAAACCAAACATTGTGTGTGGAATGAGTGAAACAAAAAATAAACAAATTCATTAAGGTGCCGTTTGGTAACACTTACGTTTTCAGTTTTCTGTTTATATTTACAAAAATTTTAAAAACTCAAATAAAAACTTGTTTGGTAAAATTTTTGATTTATAAATCAGTGGTCTCAGTTTATAAATTTGGCCAAAAAATGAAAACACAAAAAATGTGTTTCCATTTTGGGTTTTCAGTTTTTTTTTTTTTTTTTTTCCACCCAACACTAGCCACCACCCGTCACCATTTTCCACCACCGTCTTCCGCCAACCACCCCCCACCACCACCTGCCACCACCACCCCAACACGTACCTGCTACCACCACCACCCACTCGCTACCACCACCACCACCTTACATTACTGCCACTACCACCATCACTACCACCACCACCATTACCATCACCATCACCATCACCACCACCATCCCAATGTAAAAATTAAAATATACAATTTGAAAATAATAAATTTTAAATTCGATCTTATACATATCAAATAACTTATTTTTAGTTCAGTATTTAAATTTTTATCAAATATCTTTTCAACTTAAAAAATTCAACATTCAATTTTTAATACTTCAATTTTATCAAACAACACCTACATATATATTATAAGATTATTGGGTTAGAGTAAAATAAATAATGTCATAAGATTTAAAAGGTTATTTTTTTTACAATTAAATGGTGGAGGTAAGACCATCTCCAACCTTAATATCAGATTTGTCATCAAATTTAAATTTGATAAAAACATGTTATTTTTTAGGCTCCAACCATGGCATCAAACCTGTATCAAATGAGAAAAAAAAATTTAAAAAAATATTATCAAATTAAGAGAGCGTTTAACCTTTTATCCAATCTCATAGGTGACCGTTGATGGATAACCTAGTGGGTGACTGGCCGGTCAACCGGGTGAACAAACGGATTGGGAAAGATTTGATGAAAATTTACTCTAGGCCATATGACCAGCCGAATGACTAGCTAGATTTGATGAAATAGTTGAAGCTCATCATATCAGATCAAACTTTTACTCAAATTTGATGAAGCATTGAAGATGCTCTAAGATAATCAGAAATGGGTGGGGACTAATTGTTCGAGACCTTCTTTTCCTTTTGCTTTCAGCTATCTTTCGGTGGCCTTTCATACCACCACCACCATCACCCACCACCCACCTGCCACCTACCTGCTACCACCACCCACCACCGCCACTTACTCGCTACTACCTACCACCCGCCACTGTCACCCACTCACCCACCCACCACCACCACCAACTACCTACCACCCACCGTCACCACTTTCTACTCCCGTCTTCCGCCGTCACTTGCCACCACTTGCCATTTCTCACTCTTTTTTATATTTTTAAACATTTTGTCAATTACCAAACGCGTTTGTAGGTTATGTTTTTCTAAAAAAAACAAAAAATAAACAAAAACTAGTTTATAAAATTTTTGTAAATATAAACTGAAAACGTAAATGTTACAAAACATACCCTAAGTGTGTGCACCGAAAAAAATGTGCACAAAAAGTAAATGCTGTGTGGAATAGAATTATCCAATTTTCAAGATTTTTCTTTTTTTTTTTGTTCTTAATGTATTAAATTTTATTATTAGAAAATTTTGACCATATTCTCCTTTTATATATTATAATTTTTATCTAGCATTTCAATTATATGAAGACTAAGGCCTAGTTTGGGAAGACTAAATAAGTGTACTTTTTGACTTTTTTTTGTATTATGTGTAGAAAAAGTAGAGAGGAGATGTTAATTGATGTGACCCAAAAAAGATAAAAAAATGAAATTAGTACACTTTTTTCTTTGTAGCCAAACTTGGCTTAACTGAAAAGAAAAGCATGCTTTGTTTAAAAGAGGGTAATACATGTTGCACTCCTTTATTTTGTACCAAATTTTATTTTGACTTTTATATATGAAATTGTGAGAGTTATACTTCTAAGTCAAATATCAATATTTGCTTTCTGTTAATCCACCGATTAACTCTTTAACAGAAGCTAGGCACGTGATAAGCATTTAACTATGAAATGAGGGTAATGATGAAAAATCACTCCCATTTTTTGCTTATACACCCTTTGTCTTAACATACACACATATTTTATTATATAATTCTCACATATATTGACGGAAATGAAAATAATTTTTTGTGTATAGAGATCAAAATAAAATTTGATATGCTAGTGTAAAGTGTAATTTATCCTAAAATATAAATAAAGTATATAATGATGGCCAAATACCATACTTATATATTTATAGCAGAATAAAACTTATGCTATATTTATAAAAATGATAATAGTAATAATGTTTTGACTTATTTGGCCATAAGTTTAATTTGGCCATAAGTTGAAAGTTTAATTGGACCAAACAATTAATATCTCTTCTCACTAAGAGTGAGTAAATGAAGGTCTCTTCTCTATTAGAGTTTATAAAATATCTTGGCATATTATTCTAATCTATAATTCAGTTAAATCTTTTCATAAATTCTTATCCATAGCTCTATTTAACAACTCTTGTTAATAAGAGATTTTTTTTTTTTTAACAGAAAAATCTTCCTACTCTCCCGTAAGTCCAGGACAACGTCCCTTACAGAAATTACCAACGTATTCTGTTATCCGTTACAAGATAGAAGACGATAACCTGAGATTTTAACTATCTAGTTCAGGTAAAATTACAACCGAAAACAATTCATTTCCTTTTTTTTTTTTTTCAATGAATATGATTTTCCTAATACAAAATAAATGAAGTGCAATGATGTGCCTATAGCATCTAGACAACAGATTAAATGTTTTCAGATCATATAGGGGTAAAATATAATTTCATTTGAAACTTCTATTTATAGATTGGACATGTAAGCACTGTTAATTGCCCAAAACATCCTCACTCAAATGTATGGGAAGCTCAAACATAGAGGGGCACCATTGACAAAAATAAATAAATAAATAAATAAAAGAAAAATAAAAGCCATCAATGAACAGTAAAAGTACTGTTAAAATCAATTGCCTTATTTTAACAAAAATAAAAAAATAAAAAAAAAAGATTTTTGCCTTACTTCATAGAAAAAAATTATTGAAAATTTTAATTTAACAATTATTTAAAACTCAATCACCGCGGGGGAGCAAGTCAAAATAGAAAAACTCATATTGGGTTTAGGGATAATCAGGCTCGAACTGATGACTTCCACCATATCGAGGTGATACTCTATCGCTGAGTTATATCATTTCTCTGCCTCCATCGAGAAATAGAACTGACTAATCCTAAGTCAAAGGGTCGAGAAACTCAACGCCACTATTCTTAAACAACTTGGAGCTGAGCTTTCTTTTTGCACTATTACGTATATAAAAATAATAGAAAAAATCAGATTCAATTGTCAACTGCCCTTATCGGAAATAGGATTGACTACGGATTCGAGCCATAGCATATGGTTTCATAAAACCACACGATTTTCCCGATCTAAATCAAGTAGGTTTTATATGAAAAAAATTTGGCTCAGCATGTTCTATTCGATACAGATAGGACAAGAACTCGACTCGGTATTCTTAAAAAAATAGAGGAAGCAGAACCAAGTCAAGATGATATGGATCAACCCCCTCTTCTTGCACCAAAGATCTTACCATTTCCGAATGAACTGGAGTTACATCTCTTTTCCATTTTCATTCAAGAGTTCTTATATGTTTTCACGCCCCTTTAAGACCCCGAAAAATGGACAAATTCCTTTTCTTAGGAACACATACAAGATGTTTTATTAGATATTTTTTGTTGGTTATAAGTCCACATTTTATCAAATAATTTGGTGAGAAGTTCTTATATTATTTTGAAGACATTTTATTTTCAATTTTACCTGTTCTTTATCCGTTGAATTTATTTAATTATCTGTTTAATTTTTTAACTATCTATTCAAATATTTTTTTTCTATTTAATTTTTTGTCTATTTAATTTTTTCCCCTTATATGTTTAAACTTATGTCTATTTGTTTAGTTTTTTCTCTATCTGTTCAAATTTTGCCTGTCTAACTTTCTATCTGTTCAATTTTTTGACTATTTATTTCATCATCACCAGTAAAAACAACAACAACAACAACAACAACAAAACACGGGGTTTTTTTCCAAATTAAGCCAAATTAGGAACCTATTTCCCAAACTAGGTCTAGTTTGGACGGAATTTCCAAACTAGGCTAAAGTACTATTACAAACCACACTTTCACTGTTTCCAGGCCCCTCCCGCAGAAAATTTGTGAAATAGTAAAAGTGTGGTTACAAACCACGATTTTAATTAAAAAGACGTGGTTACAAACCACGCTTTTAAGTTAATCATAAAACGTGATTTTAAACCACGCTTTTATATATATATATATATAAATATATATATATATATTTTAGAAAACGTGATTTCTAACCACACTTTTACTGTGTTGTGAAGAAAGCGTGGCTAGAAAGCACACTTTCAATGTTGCACCAAACACACACACACTCACAAACACTCACTCACTCACTCTCTCTCTCTCTCTTTCTGACACAAACACACACATGACTCACACACACACACTCACACTCAATATATATATAAATTTTAATATATGTTTATGATTTAATATATATATATATATAAATTTTATTTCATAAAATTGAAATCAATATTATATATATATAATAATAATTTATAATAGTAAATAATAATCAACTATATAAAATGATTACTTTTTTATTTTAATTCTTAATTTTTTTTAATTTTACTGTTTAGGGATAAAATTTATTTATTTTTATTTTAGGGTTTAAGGTTTAATTCTTAAATTTTTTTATTTTATTTTAGGGTTTAGGATTTAGGGTTTAAGATTTATAAAAAAAAATAAATTTTAAGAATTAAATTATAAATTCTAAATGAGCAATTTTGATGGTTCGAGTGGATTGACGCACATTTATTTTTTTCAATTTGTCTAAATTTGAACGGATAATGAATGGCTAGTCATTGGATCCAACCCAATCCGTGAAAACCTTAGTTGGGCAATAATTCATATAGCATTGACATGTATATTAATGCAATATAATTAATGGCCTGCTTCGAATTCTCCATAGAAGATCCAAATGCAACGAGCATAAGATCTTTAAAATGTTTTACTAATTTAAATATCTTGATTTTTCTTTTTGATGGGAAGTTTCGATACACAGTGAGTGGTTATGTTATGGCATTGACATCGTTAATAGATGTGAAGAAGGCATGGTGTATATTACTCACCTTTTTCATCAAAATATGCAAGGGCCTATGTAATTATTCTCTAGAAATTTATTTTATTGGAACTATTTTTAGTGTCTCTTTTTGGTAAAAATAAAAAAAATAAATCCCAATATTAATGTTCCATGTCCAATAAATAGCCATATTCGAAAAAGAAAAAGAGAAAGAAGAAGAAGAAGCTTGAATTTAGTACAGTTTACATACCATTTAATTATGTAAAATTTTATTTATCTCCTATTTTAGTTCTTCATTCTTTGTTAATAGCAAATTTACATGAATATCTTAAACTTTAGTTTAGGTATAAAAAAAATAATAAAAAATTGACTTTCATTACTCCTATTTATACATGCAGATATTAACTATATTTTGAAGTAATTTTGTATTGTTATTATCGTCGTAATATTTCATTTAACAAGAATTGTACAAATAATGTATGTGAAACTTATATAAATTTCTTATATCATGGGCATCGGTAATCGTTCGAAGCACAATGTCGACGCTGTATAAATATACATATATATATATATCCAAGGGGGTTGGTTCTCTTAGATGGTAAGTAAACTCATAACGCATATATGTGTCTGAATAAGTTTTGATAATACAGTTTGCTCCAGTGAATGGATTAAACTGGTCCAAGCTCCTCGAGCCCAAGTCCAAATGATTAAGCCCACTGGATAACCTGCAAACAAGTTCAACGGGGTAGTCCCCCAGTGAACCCTCCGACGAACAAGTTAGGAAGAGAAGTGGAGTATAGAGGGAGAGATTAAAGATAGGAAGCTTAATCTTCTTCTTGTCTTTAACGTTTGCTTATATCTTTTGGTAATCATTTCGCTGTCCCTTCCGACCTGCCCTCCTCGCCGAAAGCTTATGCTGTAGCTTACGCTGTTCAGGGTAAGGGGGTCCTGTTCCGACGGAGAGGTGTTGTCGTAATAAATGCTGTGATGGGTTGCATTAATGGTGATGTGCAGTGACAATAACTTTGCAGATCTTTGCCTGCTGATGTGGCTCGTCCTTCTCTTGCCGTGTGTCTGAATGTCATTGGCTCTTTATGCCATGTTGGACTCCAGCTGTCCTGGACCTCACCAGCTGGGTTATGCATTGGGCTCCAAGTGATGGGCTTGGATTATCCATAGGTGATTCATGGCCTTTATGGGCTTATACACGTCAGTAGTCCCCCATTCCTTAGTGCAGCTTTAGTCTAATGAAGGGAATATTAATGAAGTAAATGAGTGTGTTAGGGATTGGCAGGATGGAGGTCGACCGGCAGGGGTGATCGAGGGGGTGAACCGACCGGAAGGTGGTCCGACTGTGCAGGGGGTGACCGAGGGGGGTGAACTGACTGGGAGGTGGTCCAACTGTAGAGGGCGACCGAGTGGAAGGGCCGATCACGGAGAGGACCGACCGCAAGGTTGGCCGAGTGGGATGGTCGACACCAAGGAGGGCTGACCGCGAAGGGGGGTCGACCGCGGTGGTTGGCCGAGCGGGAGGGCTGACCACGAGGAGGTCCGACCACGGTGTTGGCCGAGTGGGAGGGTCGACCGCAGTGTTGGCCGAGTGAGATGGTCAACAACAAGGAGGGCCGACCGCGAAGGGTGAGGTGGAGGGGCGTGGGGCTCGAGACGCGGCGTGTCACGTGGTGATTTGAAGTGGGAATGACAGGGTAAGTGGAGGGGACAGTGGATCGCGGTCGTACACGTGGCAACATCCCGCCGAGGGGGGGAGAGATTAGACGTTAGATCAAAAATGAAACGATAGGGCATTATGGGTGTTGAAAAGACAGTTTTGGTGGATGATTTTGAAAAGTTTTCAAACTGGCGAAAATTAATTGGGATCCTTGGAATACGGGCAAACCGTGAGCTTTTGGCATTATTCGATGCACCTACTTGTTTACGAAAAATCAAAATATTCTAAGTGTGAATTCCTTTGTTGCTTACGATACACCTCTACAACACTTTTTCGATTTCCTTGCACCTGCCTCCGAAGCGATTCGCAAACATACCATAAAAATGGCCCAAGAAGGAACTGCGAATGTCAGGGTGGATCCACTTGGAGATGATGATGCGGTGGAGTTAGCGCAGCAATACAGGATGGAGAGGGTGAGGGAGTCGATTGTACGATCCCACGGTTCCACCATGATAGCAGCTCCAAAGCCAATCAACCAGGCAGAACCTGATCACTGGCACACAAAGGCAGATAAATCAACGGTCACTACAGTGGATTTGGAGGCTATTCGCGAAAAATACCAGGTGCCTGCCGAAATAGAGTTGTCGTTGCCGATGTCAACGGAGAGGCCATCCGATGCTAGGCTAGGGAAATTTGCCCTTTATGAGGAGGCATTGAAAGGAGGACTGAGGCTGCCTCTGCCGCAAGTGGTAGTAGATGTCCTAAATCGTTTGGAGGTGGCGCCGGGCCAACTAATGCCCAACACGTGGAAGATCTTGTTGTCCTGTGCAAGTGCCTGGCCGAAGGTGAACGAAGGGGTGGCCATGACAGTAGATGAATTCTTTGTGTGCTACAAGGCCTCAGGGCAGCAAGAGACTTGGGTCACTCTGCAAGCAGCAGCAGGGAAAGGGCTGGTGGCGGGGTTGCCGTCGTCGATCAAGGGGCGGAGACCACGGTGGTTCTATGTGTCTGCCAGTGGAGGAGTTGGAGTGCGTACCATTTGGAAGGGGCCCACTAAGTCGATGGAGCCAAAGTTGGGGGCAGCAGCAGAGGAGAGGGTGAAGAGGGTAAAAGAGTGGAGGGAGAAAGAAGGGGCCAAATGGGACGAGCTCGTTCAGCCGTCTGCATTGTTTGAGGCAGGGTTGGGGCCACAGCCGAGCGGTAGGGACCTCGACCCAGCGGAGTTGGAAGCGACGAGGAGGGCTCAAGAGGCGGAGGATCAGACCATCCTTGCGAAAGCCCAAAAATTCAAAGAGTCTCAGGCCGACCGACCACCAAAACCGGTTGCAAGGGAGCGGATTCGACCTCGCCCCAAACCCTTGGGAGAGAAAGACATAGGCGAATTTGTGCCGCGACCGCCCCCAATAGACCCTTTGAAGGAGAGATCTTCGAAGGAGATGAAGGCGTTGGGCGTGGTGAAGAAGAAGAAGAGGGTGAGACGGAGTGAAGAAGAGCCTGTCCAGAAGAAGAGGAGGGAGACGAGGGTAAAGGAGGCCAGTGTGGCCAAGGAGGCAGAGGGGAGGGGAAGTGGGGGGGACCCCAGGGAGAGTGATTGCCTCAGAAGTGATGGACATCACCTCAGAGGGCATGAAGGTGGTACCAGTGGTGGTGACGATCGATGTAGGGGTCGCAAGGGCCGTCCCTAAAGGGCAAGTAGAAGATGGGGCAACTGGCCTTGGGCCAAGGAGGGAAGAACAGCCCCAAGGGGGGCCTGCTCCTCAATGAGGGGGAGTCAGTCTGACCACAGCGATCTACCATGCTCGTGCGGTGGCGAGGCGGCTGGAGGGAGAAGAAGGCCCAGCCAGGGCAGGGGCAGACCGCCTGGTAGGGATTGTAGAAGAGGCAGCCTTGCGCTCGGCATCCAGATTCAACGAGGCTGAACTGCTAAGGGGGTTATGCTTCGCTCAAATGGAGGTAACCACCTTAGTAGGGGCTCTGCTGAGGAAGGCGGGGGCTGCCAAACTCAAGGCAGATGAGGCCAAGGCTCAGCTTGCAAAGTTGAAGAAGAAGAGTGCAAGTTGGGAGAGTGCCCACACTGATCTTCAAACGGTTAGGGTGGAGTTGGAGAACACACACCGCCAGGTTGTGTCGCTCGAGTTCCAACTGGCTGGTGAGCAGAAGAAGTTGGATGAGGCCCAAAAAGCTTGCGCAGTCGCGGTCGAACGCCATAAAGAGGCAATGAGCAGTAATGAAGAGCTGGTCAGGCAGAAAGATGAGGCAAATGTGAAGATTGGCAATCTGCAGAAGGAGCTGGAGGGCGAGCGGGCTAAGGTAGTGGAGGAGAGGAGGAGCCTTCAGAAGGAGTTGGAAGCAGAGAGAGCCAAGGCGACGGCGGAAAAAGAGAGCCTGAAAAAAGGAGTTGGAGGAGGAGAGGGCTAAGGCTGCGTCTGAAAGGGCGACCCTGCAGAAGGAGCTGGACGAAGAGAGGGCGAAGGCAGCCTCTGAGAGGGCGGCCTACCCCGACCTGTGCGTCGCAACGGTGGAGCAATTCAAAGGGTCTGCTGAATTTCAGATGGCAATTGATGCCGCGGTCGCCAACAACTTGGCTAGGCAAGAATCTGGGGGGCGCGGGCCCATCGAGGACGACTGCAAGAGGCAGAACCGAAGCAAAATTTATTGAGAGCTTCCAGCAGTCGGATTTCTATAAACACGAAATGGTTGAGTTCTGGGACAGTGGCTGGAAGATGTTCAAACGTAGGGCTGAAGAACTGTTCCTAGACTTAGACCTCAGTAGTGTAACAATTGGTGAAGATGATGTGGCCCAGACCCCCCTGGATGAGGGTATTGAAGAAGAAGACCTTATGTCCAGCGAAGAGGAGTGATTGAAGAAGAAGAAGAAGACATTGCATAGACATTGTGTGGTTGTTTTTGTTGTTGTTGTTGTTTTTTTTTTTTTTTTTTTTTGAATTGCTGTAATGAACTTATGTACAAAGTTGTGAATAAATAAAATTTCAATTGTGTTTGGCATTTGATTGTTTTTGCTTGTGTATCTGAAATGAATGAGGCGTGGGTGAAGCGAGTGTATAACTCATTGTGAAGTGCAAAGTGAAGTTAAACTTGTAATAAGAACTAAATTTAAGAACTCCTTAATGCAGAGTAAAGTTAGGAACTCCTCAATGCAGAGTGAAATTAAAGTTGTAATAAAAACTCAATGCAGAGTAAAGTTAGGAACTCCTCAATGTAGAGTGAAATTTAAAATGTAATAAAGACTCAATGCAGAGTAAAGTTAGGAACTCCTCAATGCAGAGTGAAATTTAAAATGTAAAGCTATGATTCATTGACGTCGTAAGGAACCCAGTTTGAAACTGAAATTGTGGCGCTCGGTCCGGCTGAGACTTGTTATGCTTAGGCTGGCTGAGGCTTGGTCTGGCCGAGTGCTCCATGCTCAGTCTGGCTGAGGCTTTATGATGCTCAGTCTGGCTGAGGCGTTTTAGTGCTCAGTCTGGCTGAGGATTTAGGATGCTCAGTCTGGCTGAGGCTTTTTGGTGCTCAGTCTGGCTGAGGCTTTATGATGCTCGGTCTGGCTGAGGGTTTATGATGCTCGGTCTGGCTAAGGCTTTATAATGCTCAGTCTGGCTGAGGCTTTTCGTGAGTGCTGCAGTAAAATCGTCTTGGAGACACCATATAAATAACTGAAATATATAATGGATGATAGGGGGAGTGTAACCCAGTTAATTGAAAAGTTACATTGCGTAAGGAGATATCAAGAATGTGTAAATTTGTCGAACAGAAAATACAGTAACTGAGCGATACAAAAAGTAGGAGCTTATTGAAAGTAACGTTTCAGGTGTTCAGCGTTCCATGGGTGGGGGAGGTCTCGACCTTCCATGTCCTGAAGTCGGTAGGTGCCCGGACGTGGTCGGACTTTCACAACATAAGGTCCCTCCCACTTGGCTGCCAGTTTACCCTCAGTCGGATTTTTGGTGGCAAAAGTTGTTTCTTTCAAGACAAGGTCACTTACAACGAACCCCCTTGGTCGGACTTTCCGGTTATAGTGTGTTCTCATTTTCTGTTGGTATAAGGCCAGTCTGACAGCGGTGGTCTCTCTGAGTTCTTCGATTAGGTCCAAGTCTGCCCGACGGAGCTCTTTCATTTGTGCTGGATCCGGATGTAAAACTCTAGGGGTAGGTAGACCGACTTCTACCGGAATAACCGCCTCAGCGCCGTATGTTAGGCGGAAAAGAGTTTTCCCAGTGGGAGTCCACGCTGTAGTTCGGTAAGCCCAAAGTTCCCTACCGACCTGGGCGTCGGGACGGTAAGGGAAGAGCAGACTGTAGCCAGGGAATGTTATGTTGCCTCTTTGAAGGAAGTCAAGCTGAAGGAGGCCATGATCATTGAAGGACTTGACGTCCGAGATGAGGACGAGCTGGTTAGAGGAGAACCGGTTGAGGAGCTCGTTGAGGTTCCCATCGATCCCGCCAACCCCATGAAGACTGCCAAGATCGGCAGCCAACTATCCCCCCAAGCTAAGGCCAACCTTACTGCCCTTCTGACCGAGCACAATGATGTATTCGCCTGGACTTATTCAGATATGCCAGGCATTGACCCTTCTTTCATAACTCATCGCCACAGTATTGAACCTCATTTCCGACCTTATTGCCAGAAGCAGCGCATCTTTCATCCGGAGCGCAATACTCTTATAGCCGCAGAGGTCGACAAGCTCCTTGAGGCCCAATTCATCAAAAATGTCAACTACCCTAAATGGCTGGCAAACGTGGTCCTCGTCCGCAAGAACAATGGCAAATGGCGACTCTGTGTCGATTACTCTGACCTGAACCGAGCTTGCCCCAAAGACAGCTATCCTCTTCCCCGCATAGATCTGCTGGTCGACGCCACGGCCGGTCATCAAATGCTCAGCTTCATGGATGCTTTCTCTGGTTAAAACCAAATCCTGATGCACCCGTCCGATCGGGAACATACATCCTTCATTACCGACCGAGGTACCTACCATTACCGAGTAATGCCATTCGGATTGAAGAACGCTGGGGCCACCCACCAACGGTTGGTCAATGCCGTCTTCCATCACCAGACAGGTCGGAATATGGAAGTATATGTCGACGATATGCTAGTCAAGAGCAAACTCTCCACTGATCATCTGACCGACCTGCGGGAGACCTTCGCCACAATACGCAAGTACCAAATGAAGCTTAATCCAGAGAAGCGCGCCTTCGGCATAGGATCTGGGAAGTTTCTGGGTTTTACGGTCAGTCAGCGGGGCACTTCTCTGGAGTCTAACATGGCATAAGAGAAGGACGAGCCACATCAGCAGACAAAGATCAGTAAAGTTATTGCCACTGTACATCACCATTAATGCAGCCCATCACAGCATTTATTACGACAACACCTCTCCGTCGGAACAGGACCCCCTTACCCTGAACAAGGTAAGCTACAGCATAGGCTTTCAGCGAGGAGGGCAGGTCGGAAGGAACAGCGAAATGATTACCAAAGGATATAAGCAAACGTTGAAGACAAGAAGAATGTTAAGCTTCCTATCTCTAATTTCTCCCTCTATACTCCACTTCTCTTCCTAACTTGCTCGTCGGAGGGTTCACTGGGGGACTTACCCGTTCCCCGTTGAACTTGTTTGCAGGTTATCTGGTGGGCTTGATCATTTGGACTTGGGCTCGAGGAGCTTGGACCAGTCTGATCCATTCACTGGGATGGGTAGGATGAAAAGGTTGGTAGGACAGGGTCTCCGATGACAATGAGCACAACTGGCGTCCGGATAAGAACCACTTCCCATAGACGGCGCCAACTGATAATACAATTTGCTCCAGTGAATGGATCAGACTGGTCCAAGCTCCTCGAGCCCAAGTCCAAATGATCAAGCCCACCGGATAACCTGCAAACAAGTTCAACGGGGAACAGGGTAGTCCTCCAGTGAACCCTCTGACGAACAAGTTAGGAAGAGAAGTGGAGTATAGAGGGAGAGATTAGAGATAGGAAGCTTAACCTTCTTTTTGTCTTCAACGTTTGCTTATATCCTTTGGTAATTATTTTGCTGTCCCTTCCGACCTGCCCTTCTCGCCGAAAGCCTATGCTGTAGCTTACCTTGTTCAGGGTAAGGGGGTCCTGTTCCGACGGAGAGGTGTTGTCGTAACAAATGCTGTGATGGGCTGCATTAATGGTAATGTGCAATGGCAATAACTATGCAGATCTTTGTTTGTTGATGTGACTCGTCCTTCTCTTGCCGTGTATTTGAATGTCATTGGCTCTTTATGCCATGTTGGACTCCAGCTGTCCTGGACCTCACCAGCTGGGTTATGCATTGGGCTCCAAGTGATGGGCTTAGATTGTCCATAGGTGATTCGTGGCCTTCATGGACTTATACACGTCTAGTTTTTTCTTTTAAAGCTAATTAGGAATGGTTTGGAAACTTAAAAAAAAAATAAAAAAAGAAGAAGTTAATTTCTTGTTAAAAAGTAAAAACTATTTGTTATCAGTTAAAAAAATGTTTTTATTTTATTTATTTATATTTTAATTTTTTTAGCAACTGTTTAAACACATTAATTTTTATAACTTTTGAAAAAGTACTTTCCAAATGAGGCCTATGATTTGTGTCATTCCAAATAAGCTCTTGACTTTTTTTTATTTTTTATTTTTAAGCCAGAGTTTAATCTTGTTCATCCATATGTATCTTTGATTGACTAAAACAAAATAATCAAACTGTTTTGGAGAGGATCCACCTCACTTTTTCCTTCCTTCCTGTATTGTATTGTATTGTATTTTATGTCATCTAATGCATTGCACAAAGGACATATAGATATGATGCATGATACACATGCGTTGACTTCTATTTGATGAGTTAATCCAATGGTGTACATCCCAACCAGAAGTTCAATGCCAAATGTATGTTGGATTAAAATAATAAAAAATATTAAAAATAGTTCTTAGCGTTATTGTTAGTATTAGAAAATTATAAAATATATATATATATATATATATAAAATATGTAAAAATATATAAATAAGTAAAAATATTTTAAGATATATAAAAAGTGTATTGAGAAGATTAAAAATATTTTGACAATTTATATTTTATATTATATTTTTTATTAACAAGACTTAAAACTATCATTGATAGAACCCTTACAAGAATGATTCTAAAGATACCATTCTAGACTTGGTTATAGTTGATACCACCCCACCATTATTTGAGAAATTATAAAGTATATATAGTATTAACCTAGGCCATATTAGTTATTATATTCTTTTTATTTATTTATTTATATATTCAAGATGTTCATTTTTGTGTTACATGATGGCGGTAGGGGTCAAGAATTGAACTCCTCCAAACCAATGAGCGTCCATGGTCTTCGGTCCTATCTTTTCTTAGTTTTTTCTTTCCTTTTCTCTTTTTGTTTTGACCATGTGGTAATAATAAATAATAAAATAGTGTATGAAACAAATGATGGAACAATTTTTAGTATATTATTAGCACTCCAATTAATTTTTGGACCCTTTATTTCTTTGAACTCTCACTTATAAAATTTATATCCTTAAAAATTTTGAAGAACCTCTCAAATAAAACCAACAGTATCATTCTAAAAACATCATGCCCACCAAAATGCACATCTCATAAAAATCATTCATCTCTCAAAACCATTAATTGTTGAACTCTTGCCATTGATGTCAAGCTTCCTCTCACCATCAACTGTTGAACTCTCACCATTGAATTCAAGTTTCTTCTCACCATCAACTATTGAACTCTCACCGTTGAACTCAATCTTTCTCTCATTGTCGATAAGTTCATCTATGTCCGTTGTCGATCTCTGTCACAGACAATCTCTCATAGCCGTCGTCCTTTGTCAAACACCCTCATAGCTGACCTCTCACCACCAACATCTCTCCATCGTTGATCTCTTCACCGTCATATTCAGACATGTGTTTTTGAACAAATTATCCATGTTCGGACTTGTATTGCCGAACAATTTGTACATATTAAAAACTGCACTATTGAACATTATAAAAACGTAAAGTCATGTGTCTGTGAACAAGTTTGACCCATCAAAATTTAACAAATAAAGATAAGTATGTGTCAACCAGTTTGATTAACAAATAAAATTAAAATTCATTGCATAACTAAAACATAAATATGCATTAAGATTAGTGTTGCCATTAATTTAGCCTCGTGTTGCCATTTTTTGGGTACAAAAATACTTTAGAGCTCTAATATAGGAGCTCTAATAGCTCTAATAGGAAGGTGGGTCCCACCCTGATGTGATATTTGTGCCTTGTTTTGTTTTATTTTTTTTATTTTTTTGCTTTGACACATCATTAGAGCTCAAATGAGAGCTCTAAATATAGAGCTCTCTATCATTTCCCTTTTGGGTATATGTTTGGGAGTTCAGTACTGAAAAAATTCAAACCATTTTCACCATTTTTTTTGGGTGTGTTTTCGAAAAAAAACTAATCATTACAAGATCAACCTCTTCTGAATTGCAAACATCATCTAAGTTGTGAACTTCCTCTAAGCTTACATTGGCCCCGTTTGGTAGAGCTGTGGGAAAGTGATTATAGCTTATACCTTAACAGCTTATAGCTTATAACTGTGAGCATAAACTGATTTTTTTACTTATAAATTAAGCTTCTCCTCCCCCACTCAAAGAATAAGTTGATTTTTGACTTACAAAAAGGTATAAGCTGGATTTTTAAGTTGAACCAAACACATTAAAATAGCTTAAATTAAGTTAAAAGCTGAAATAAGCTGGAAAAAAGCCCTACCAAACAGGGCCATTATGATGCTCCATTCATTTCATGGTATTGGAGTTGTCAAAAAAAATTTCACTCATCGCTATTGTAAGAGAAGTATGTACTGTCTTATAGTTGATACCAGAGGGTTTTGAAGGGTTTGAAGGTTTTGAGGGTTTTGAAGTGTGTAACTCATAAACTCTATGTTGGGTTCGTTTGGAAAGTGAGTTAGTTTTTGGCTTTTTGACTTTTTGACTTTTTAACTATTTTAATCTAGGACTAAAAAATCTCGTTTGGGTAGAGCTTTTTGGCTTTTTTAACTTTTTATGAGAGAAAAAATGTAATGATTATGAGTTAGATGTGATATTTTGTTTTATTGGATTAAAAAACTTAATTTGTCTTTTTTGTGGTTAAAATAGCCCTAAACCCACCCAACTCACTCTTCCCAAACGAGTGAGTTTGATGGTGAGATAGGGTGTTTCAAAATAATTTGTCATTTTTAATAATTTTATTAGAGGTTATTATTATTATTATAAAAATAAACAAAAGATGTGGGGGATCCAAATTATTAATTGGGGTGCTCATAACAGTTCTCGTGAGCAAAACAAGAGAAAGCCTTGGGTGTGTATCATATGCCCTTATTTGCGGCACTTGAAGTCTTTGGTTGTATGACCTATTGGGGTGCCAATTAAAATTTGGTTTAATGATCGAAAAAAATAAAAACAAAACTTGGTTGTAATCATTGTGGTCTTAATTATTATTTATTATAATATTAATTATAACATTATTTCACTATAAATCAATTCTACAAATATCGTGACTTTGTCAAAGTCTTATCTCTTCAACAGCATTATTAATTATGTTCTAGAATGCATATTGATGAAGTATCGATTCCCGGGTGGATGGGTCGGACCGGCCCAGGTTCTCCAGACTCCGGCTCAGGAAGGCTGGCTCCGTCAGATGACCTGCAAGCAAGTTCAGGGGGGGAACGGGGTAGTCCCCCAGTGAACCCTCCGGTGCAAGAATTAGAAGAGCAGAGTATGAAAAGACTGTATATCGAGAGATCAAGAGAGAGAGCAACCTCACCTCCTTTTTCTTCCTCTTATCCTTGCTTATATCCTTTGGTCATCATTTTTCCTGTCTCTTGTGACGTGCTTTTTCCGCCGAAAGCCTGTGCCATAGCTCATCTTGTTTAGGGTGATGGAGGCTCTGTTCCGGCGGGGAGTGCTGTTGTAATAAATGCTGTGATGTGATTGCATTAATGGTGATGTGTTGTGATAATAACTCTGCAGATCTTTGTCTGCTGATGTGGCCCGTGTCCCACCTGCCGTGTGCCTAAATAAAATATTAAAACTTGGTTATAATCATTGTGGTGTTAATTATTATTTATTATAATATTAATTATAACATTATTTCACTATAAATCAATTCTACAAATATCGTGACTTTGTCAAAGTCTTATCTCTTCAACAGCATTATTAATTATGTTCTAGAATGCATATATAACAAACTTTTGCATTTTAATGCCCATAACTTTTTTAAAAAACATATTGATCACTGACTTAGGCAAGCTGAAAAGTAAAACATAAGTAGCAAAGGATAGGTCTTTCTATTTTTTGGTTTTTTCTGTTTTCTAGAAGTTGTAGAAAAGGCTCAAATTCTAGAAGCGGAAGCTACGCAAGTTCAAAGATGTGATGGTGATACCCATTGACTACGTCATCTGATGGGCACACTCATAAGGAGACCCTAAATACAATTACGTCATGCTTAATAAGCGATAAAGATTTTTTTAACATTGTTTACAATTAGTGATATGATGGATTAAAATTGGTATTTTTTTATATATAAGACAAATAATGATTTTATACAGGGATCATGAGAGTATGTATTTGTATTATCTGATTAGGAAAAATTTTCTTAAAGTTCCTAATATTCAAATTTTATATGATAAAAGATATATAATATTTTCTTAATAGCTGGGGTCTTTGGACATTTTTACCAAAAAAAAAAAAAAAATTTGACTCAAAGAAATTAGTGCCCGACTCGGAGAAATTTCAACCAAACACAGAGAAATTTCAATTTTCACAGAAAAATTTCATCAATGGATTAAGGTAAGGCATGGCATAATTATGTTTAACCATTAGATAAAACATAAAACAATGAGTCAAATTCTCCACGTTTTGAGGAATAAAAATATTTTTCACATTTCGAAGAATGAAAATGTCACTGGATTAGTAATCTCAATCCTAATGTTAAATTCAATATCCAAACAAATGTTAACTCGAGACATAAAATAATGTGATTGCTTGGTATAGTTTGTATGTGTTGCTTATAATTTCTTTTTTAAGCAACCTATGCCACCTTATTTGGTGTATTTTTTTTTAATACAATTTATTAGATAAAAAATAGTTTAAATAAATTGATTATTTAAAAATTAAGAAAGTGATGTCTTTGACTTTCATTTTATGATTTCTAACTTCCAACTTGTTAGCAGGTATTTTAATATTATAATGTGTTATAAGTTGGTTTTTCTTTTCTTTCTCTTCAAGTCTCTTCGAGTCTTCATCAAGTCCACCAATTCTTATCCTCTCCAAGACTTCCAAGGTAAGTTTCCAATGTCTTGGTCTTGGTTTGCCAAGACTTATCCTTTTCAAGTCCACCATGCTTATCCATCCAAGTCCTCATCCGTTTCATATCCACCAAGGCACCTCCAAGCCTTATCTCCTATATATTTGAGCTATCGTCCTATCTTGGTGCAAGGGTGAAGAAGTTTTGGTTGTGTTGTTATGTCTTGAGTGAGATTATCAGACAAATAAAAAGGGTGTGTGTGATAAAGTTTTGGATTCAACTAATTGTGCAGTATTAGTGAACGATACGACTAGTCGAGCCGTTGTATCCTGGGGGGACAAGTCAAGGTTTTTCTGTTGTACCGGTGTGAGGCTTTGTCGAACCGCAGAGGGCTTGAATCTTATTAAAAAGAACGATTTTTCCGCGCCTCAGCCCTTATATTAGTCATTATAACTTTTATTTTTTATAATTTCTGGTGTTTATTTGTAATTATCACCAACAATACTTTAAATAACTACACAAGCCAATAGATTACAAATTCCTCCTCCCCTTCAATTACCACTCCAACTCGGCTATTAAATAAGGACTTTGTATATGTTTGGATGTGATGCTTTGATTAGAAATGATAAGAAATAAAAAGATTTTTTTTTCATATTTTGTTTATAAGTTAGGTGAGAAAGAAATTTATCATATTTTATGTATTTCATTTCATAAACTAATTAATTATACAATTTTTATATCGACATTACTCGTAAAATATAAATAATTAGAAAAAACGCGATAATTTCTTACCTATTACATCAAAGAAAATATTAAGGAAGTTGTGAAATATCTATATACGATCATATTATTTTAATTAACGAATCACAAAAAAAATGATTGATTTTTTCTAAACTACGGAGGTTTTATATGTGGGTACACACTTGTTAACATGCTTAAAGTAACTATATAATTTATTTATTTTTTATAAAATTAGTTATGATAAAAGAATATACATTATTTTAAAATAATTTATTGTTAACTACTCTCAAACAATAAAAAAACAAAACCAAAAACAAACAAAAAAATAAAACTGTAGATTTATTCCTTGTATTCTAGTAGAGGGAAAATTCTACCTCAAAGCGTCGAGTTTGACTAGTTAACTAAAACGAAAGCTACGCGGTGCTTTGATGCTTTTCGGGGTTAATTAAAAAGACGAAACTACCCTTTCTTTGACCATTACGTTACTGTGGATGAATGAGACACAACATGGCTTTTTTCCTTTAGAATATTTGTGGTGGACAAAAATGCCCTCCTTTCCCACCACATTTATTTTCATTTTTTTTATATAAAATAAATAAGGATAAATTACCCTAAATTTAACAAAAATGTTAGATCAACGAGTTTAATATAATTATATTAATTTCTTTTTTAGTAATTTTAAAGTCATAAAAAATAATGTACATGGTGGGTACAAGGTTGGCCTTGATTTTTTGGGGGCTTAAAACGAACTCAGAAGATGGGTCTCCTACTCTTATATATATTTAAATATATATATATTTTGATAAATAATAACAATCTTCAATTTATTTTTATTTTTTGCTTGTACCTTCTATAAATTTGTTACACATATGGTGTACATAATTATTAACGTAAATCATAATTATTGAGATAAATTTTGAACATTTTCGATTGTTAAAAGTATTAATTGATTCACGCTTTTTCCTGAAGTAGTAAATTAAATTGTAAAATTTGATTAATTTCAACTTAAAAAAATTAGAAACAATTGTAACTTGTATATATTGGAAATGGTAGAAAAATTCTGGGTAAAACCAAAATTTTTTCTCAAGTTTGGTCTATTTTTTAGGTGGGCCCCCAGTGTCGATTTACTCGGGTCAAAGTGGTAACGCGTTCTATACCGCTTTGTGATTCACGTGGTATATTTGGTTGCTCAAAACCATTACCGAGTGAATGGGAAATTGAAGCCAAAGTGTGCTCCATGGAAATGGAGTTTTGGTGGAAATTCCTTAAGGTTGTAAATTGGCTTGTCCCACATTGATTTGATGGGAAGTTTTGAAAAGGTTTATAAAGCTTGGGTTAGATACTTGGGGTGTGCCCCAAGGGGTACCTAAGTGTTTTAGAGGGAGAGGTTATGGGCAAAATGGGCTAGACCCATTAGACCCAAAAATCACCACACACGCGCGCCGCCGCCGTCCGGTCGGGCAGCCTTGGCTTGGGCGCGGGTGCGTGGTGTGTGGTTGGGTTGGGCTTCTAATCTTTTTGGGCCAAAAACATTTGAATTTAATTTTATTTTTTGGTAAAATAAAATCAGAAGCAAAAAAACTAGATTATGCAAGTATGATTGATTTATTTGCTTCTAAATATGCAAAAGAAGCAAGAATCAAGCAACACTTATTAATTGTTGTAATGTAATACTACGTATTTTTTGTGATTTTGACACAATTTTTTTTGTCTTTTATCTTCATTTTTTTTTTTTCATTCAATGAAAAAAAAAATGTGAAGAGCCTCAAAAATTTATTAGTTGATTATTGGCTTTGGCCTCTGAAAATCTCAAGGCCGGGCCGGGCTTGTTGACCATTTTATTGAAAATATCAAATATATAAAAATAAATAAATGAATTTAAAATTCTAATTATTTTGATATTAATTTTACCTTAACAACAGCTTTGTGAGTAATTAGCATAACCAATAAAACAAAATGGTAAAATAGTTGGTATGTGAAGCATTACTATATTTTCAACAATGGAGATTAGCCAATCACGAAAGATGGTGCTTCATCTACTATTCAGCACAATTGCACTGGCTTGTGTCAAATGCAAGCTACAAATGAAATTTTAAAATTTTTTAAAAAATAAAAAAAATCTACATTGACCTCTCCTGATTTTTGAAAACAAAAATGTTAGACCTACGAGTTTAATATAATTATATTAATTTCTTTTTCAATAATTTTAAAGTCATAAAAAATAATGTACATGGTAGGTACAAGGTCGGCCCTGATTTTTTGGGGGCTTAAAACGAACTCAGAAGATGGGTCTCCGATTCTTATATATATTTATATATATATATATTTTGATAAATAATAATAATCTTCAATTTATTTTTATTTTTTGCTTGTTCCTCCTATAAATTTGTTACACATATGGTATACATAATTATTAACGTAAATCATAATTATTGAGATAAATTTTAAACATTTTTTATTGTTAACAGTATTAATTGATTCACGTTTTTTCCTGAAGTAGTAAATTAAATTATGAAATTTGATTAATTTCAACTTAAAAAAATTAGAAACAATCGTTACTTGTATAGTCAAATAATATTGTATAAATAATTTATACAATTGGCAAGCAATCATTCATTATTTTTAAATAATTCACCAATTGTTTGTTTAAATCTTCAATATTAAACTACTAATACTATAATGTAATGTTTAGTTCATTGAAATAAAATTGAATTGAATGGTCATTCCTTAATCTCTTTATAAAATTATTATTCTCTCACAATAATGAATGATGGTTTCATTTATAATCTTTTTTAGTAAATCAAATGCAAAAATGAACATTATGATAGAATGATTAGTCTATTTAACTTTATTTTAATAAATCAAACATAACTTAAGACTGAAATAATTAACTAAACATAGCTTAAGATCGAAATTATTTCGAAGTCCTATTTTTTAGACAAAATTTGAGAGCCCGAGATGACAATCTTGCCCTCCTTATCTCAAGGCCGCCCTTGGTGGGTAGACATATACATAAATAAGGGTTTATACACATTTTAATAAAAAAGACACGATAAGATTATTTTTTTCATCCATATGTTTCAGGAATTTTTAATGGAAAAATGACTCAAATGTTATATTCATTGTCCCCGCCCCTGTTATTATATTAAGTACATAACATTTATAACTATATATAATTTAAATCAAATTAGTTTGATAACTTTACATTTATTTTTTATTTTTTTATTTTGACTTGCTAAGATTTTGGTTGGTGTTATTTTATTTGGAAGTTGAGTTTTTTTCAAAATAAATTAAGGCCTTGTTTGGGATTTGATTTTTTTTTAGTGACTTTTTGATTTTGAATTTTTTACGAGATGAAAAAAATTAATATATTTGGAAATAATTTTTTAAATTGTATTTAAAAAATATGAATAACTAGTATGTTTTATTTTTTTAATAACTTTTTATTTTTTAGCTTTTAAGTGACATTTGGATTTTTTTTTTTTTTATAGTAATCTTGTTGTCCAAACTTTTAGTGAATAACCAGTGTGTTTGAATTTTTTTGTTATTATGATTATTATTATTATTTTACTTTTCAGGTCTGTCTTATATAGACAAATTTAAAAAGTAAACAAAATGAAAAAAAAATGTTCACTACCCAAAAAAAAAAAAGTTCAAAAAACTAACTTAAAATTTTAATGTTCATGTCCGTCTAGTCAGTCTAGTCACGTAGAATGCGAAAATATAATATATAATTTTTTTTACTAAAAACGAAAAAATATATATATAAAAGAATCAACCCTAAACACCTTTTAAATTTATTTTATTAAATGTGGTTGTAATATGATTGCCTTTTATAATTTCTTCTTACTAAAAATTTTAATTTGATGTTGTATATTAACAAAAAAAAAAAAAGTAAAATTTTATCATCCCTTTTTACAATTCTTCGTCCTCGCCCCAGCCCCGTCCCCAATATCTCTCACCCTATTACCGTCCCAACAAATTAGGAGACAGGGATGGGGGACTACAAACCCGCCTTGTGGGTGCCATTGCAATTCCTAAACTCTTGGCTCCCGTTTTATTAAAAATTTGTTAGTCATATGAATGGAAAAAATATGACGGTTCCAGTTTAGACCCAACCCTTTTCATGTTCTTGGATTTGGGATCTAATACTCTTTAACGTTGTCTATACTCCTTGGTTTGTTGTTGTTGAGTTTGGTTGTGTTATGAATAGGTTGGTAGTTCACTTTTCAAAGGGATTCATGTCTATTTTTCTTCAGGTTCGCTCAAGCGGTCTTTAAGTTTTCTCAGTACTTTTACAGGTCTACAAAACTACTAGGAGTAGGGTGATCTTCGCTTGAGCGGTCTTTTGCAATTTGCAAAACTTCTGGGAAGGGGTCATTATGCGCTCGAGCTGTGTTTTGGTTACTCGAACAATGTCACTTATTTGTGTCTGACGCTCAACCAGTGGTTTGGTTGCTCGAGTAATTTGCGCATATATTAGATCGGGGAAAGGCATTTTTAAGTAACTTTTTCATTTCCTTCTCTCTCTAAAACACTATAAACTGTAATTTCTTCACTCTCTCTCTCTCTCTCTCTCTCTCTCTCTAGTTCTTGTCTAAACACCTCCATACACCCAAATCCATTAATTTCTCCACCATAGTTCCTTAGAGAAAATGGTAGAGCTCGTAGAGGGGTTCGTTCTTGTTGTTCAAATTGTGAAATTAATTAAATAGATTTATGAAGAAATCAAAATTATATACCAAAAACATATACTGATAATTACAACTAAATTTCAACAGAAATACACAAAATAATAAAATGATAAAGAAACCAAACCGAAGCCTACACAGTAGCAGTTTCCTTAAAACAAATTTCGCCGCCTCGCGGGTCGAGTGCTTGAGGAATCCCGGCGTTTGTCTCCCAGGATATGACGGTCAAAAACCAGCTACGGCAGAAACACTCCTTGTCTAGCTTAGCGAACAAAAACAGTGGCAGCACTCTCTCACAGTAGGAACTTTCTGGCAAACTGACTAAAAAATGGAAGAAACAATTTCTGTGTTGGAGACATGACAGGAGGGTCTCAATTTATACATGTATAGGGGAGAGAGGAGAAGTCTCCAGCCTTTATGGTTGGTCACTAATGCACCATTAACCTCTGCAATAAATGCAGGAGTTACAAACCCCATTAATGCACTATTAAACTCTGCAATAAAGGCAGGAGTTACAAACCCCATTAACTCTTTCATGAAGCTAACTTCATGGGGTAATTTCTCATTCAATTCTCAATGGTTTTGGCTATACTATTTGTGGTGTAAAGATCTCATTGCAAAGTATCTAGACCCACTTGGACCCAACACAATAGATGGTTGGGACCCACTTTAATATTTAATTAAAGGCAGAAGACTTTTTATTTTTTTACAAAGGTGAGCCCGAGATACTTCTATAGGGTTGGAATGCAAAATGAGACTCGGGGCCAGCTTGAACCAAGGCACTCTTTGTACTTCACTGTAAATGAAGATGTGCTTCCATATGGTGCTGCATTTCATGCATCGTTGGCTACAAGATACCTCCTTGAATACTTTGGTTAGCGGATCCGCAATGTTGTCCTTAGACTTTACATAGTCTATAGAGACAACTCCATTCGAGAGTAGTTGTCGTATGGAATTATGTCTACGACGGATATGTCTAGACTTTCCATTATACATATTACTCTGTGCCCTACTAATTGCAGATTGACTATCACAATGAATACAAATAGCTAGCACAGGTTTAGACCAACGTGGAATATCTTCAAAGAAATGGCGTAGCCATTCAACTTCTTCTGTTGCTTTATCTAAAGCAATAAACTTTGATTCCATTGTTGATCTAGATATACACGTTTGCTTAGAAGATTTCCAAGACACGGCTGCCCCACCAAGAGTGAACACATATCTACTAGTGGACTTTGAGTCCTTTATATCTGATATCCAATTTGCATCACTATAGCCTTCAAGCACCGCTGGATATCGAATATAATGCAGCCCATAATCCTGAGTGTAGCGTAAATACCTTAACACCCGCACAATGCCCTTCTAATGAGAAGCATCGGGATTACTTGTGTATCTACTAAGCCTACTAACTAAGTAAGCTATATCTGGCCTAGTACAACTCATCAGATACATTAAACTTCCAATTACTCGAGAATATTCTAACTGAGAGACACTTTCTTTATTATTCTTGGTAAAATGTAGACTTAAGTCTACAGGTGTCGATGACACACTTGTATCTGATCCACTAAACTTCTCAAGTATCTTATTAACATAATGAGACTGGGATAGTACAATTCCGCCAGAGATTCTGGTAATCTTAATTCCCAGAATAACATCTGCAATGCCCATATCCTTCATGTCAAATTTAGAGTTTAACTACTTCTTGGTAGTTTTGATCATTTCATCGTTACTACCTATAATGAGCATATCATCAACATATAGACACAAAATGACATAACCTCTGTCAGTGTCTTTGACATAAATACACTTGTCACATTCGTTGATTCTAAACTCATTTGACAACATTACGTTGTCAAACTTCTCATGCCATTGTTTAGGCGCTTGTTTCAAACCATACAAAGATTTGACAAGTTTACTGACTTTCTTGCTTTTCCCTGGTGCTGAAAACCCTTTAGGTTGCTCCATGTAGATTTCTTCATTCAAATCCCCATTTAAGAAAGCTATCTTTATATCCATCTGGTGTATCTCCAGATTGCGCAAAGCTACTATTACAATCACCATGCGAATGGATGTTATCCTAATTACAGGTGAGTACGTATCAAAGTAATCCAGGCCTTCTCGTTGTCTTTACCCTTTGATAACGAGCCTTGCCTTATACTTGTCAATTGACCCATCGACCTTCATCTTTCGTTTAAAAATCGATTTGCAGCCTAAAGGCTTACAACCTGGAGGTAAATCTACCAACTCCCAGGTGTGGTTCTGTAAGATGGAGTCAATCTCACTTTTGATCGCTTCTTTCCATAAAGGACTCTCAGGAGAAGTCGCAGCTTCGTGAAAAGTTTGAGGTTCGTTCTCAACCATATAAGTCAAGAAGTCTGGACCAAAAGATTTGGATATCCTAGCCCTTTTACTCCTTCTAGGCTCATCTAAAACCTCAATTTGATCATCACCTTGATCATCAACATGATCATCATCACTAGCAAGCTCATCAAATTGCTTCAAAGACCTTGGAACCCCTTCATGGGTTTGGCAAGGAAAAATGTCTTCAAAGAAACATGCATCCCTTGACTCCATGATGGTATTCTTGTGTATGTCTGGAATTTCAGACTTATGTACAAGAAACCGATATGCATTACTATTATGTGCATAACCAATAAATATACAATCCACGGATTTCGGGCCTATCCTAACCCGTTTGGGTGTAGGAATTTCCACTTTTGCAAGACACCCTCACATTCGTAAGAATTTATAAAAAGGCTTAACGCCTTCCATAACTCATACGGGATCTTGTCCACTTCGCTTCAATACAAGTTTCACACTTGTGCTTCGTCAGAACGACCTTGTCGGACTCAAAAACAATGCGAAAACCATGTTTACTAAGAAGAGACCCTGAGACAAGATTCTTACGAATGTCCGAAACATACAGGACTTCGTTCAAGGTCAGCTCATTTCCTGATGTCAACTTCAAGACCACCTTTCCTTTCCCCTCAACAATCGAGGTAGTAGAGTTTCCCATAAACAACTTCTCATCGTTTGTAACCGGCTCGAAAGTTGTAAATAGCTTCTTCTCGGAGTAGATGTGGCGTGTAGCCCCAGTATCAATCCACCATTCTCTTGGGTTTGAACCCACCAGATTCACCTCAGAGACAACGGTAGACAAGTGCATATCATCCTCCTCATGAAAGTGCTCTTGTAAATTTACCATATGAGCACGAGGTTTAGTCTTGTATGGCTTCTTCTGCTTGCGGCAGTCACTAGCCCGATGTCCCTCGCTACCACAGTTATAACACTTCCCAAAGAACCGATAACTTGGTTCCGGTGGCTTATAAGCCGGCTTCTTTGCAACACTACCTCTAGGCCCCAACTTAGAGCTCTTGTTCACAGGGGGCTTCTTTCTTATCTCAGAAGACTTTCCATGCTCAATGACATTGACTTTTACTGAGGAGGTACTCCCTCATTTCTTTCTATTATCCTCCTCAATCCGGAGTCGGACAACCAGCTCTTCAACTGACATTTCCTTGCGCTTGTGCTTCAAGTAGTTCTTGAAATCCTTCCAACCATTGGGAAGTTTCTCAATGATCACAGCAACTTGGAATGACTCGTTCAAAGGCATCCCCTCAGCATGAATTTCATGCAAGATCACTTGAAACTCCTGGACTTGGCTCATCACAGTTTTTGAATCTATCATTTTAAAATCAAGGGACCGGCCAACCACAAATTTCTTTGCCCCAACATCCTCAGTCTTGTACTTTTTGTCCAGAGATTCCCATAACTCTTTTGCTGAGCTCTTGGAACAAAACACACTATAGAGTGAGTCTGCCAAGCGCCATGACTTTCTGCCTGTCAGGCTCATTCTCTGCCACGACTGGAGGATCCTCGCTCAGAACCTTTGCAAGGTTTAGCGTGGTCAAGTAAAACAGCATCTTCTGCTGCCATTTCTTAAAGTTTTCCCCAGTAAACTTTTTTGGGCGCTCATGGTGACTAAGCGGTCCTCCCGGAATAGCCGGAGCAACGCCAGGTTTGACTACAGAGGTCACAATAGTAAGGGTTGGCAACCCAGTTGCCCCGGGTTTCAAATCCCCACCAACATTAACAGTAGCAGCAGCATCAGTGATAGTTGTCATTTCTGAAAATTACACCAGAATATCACTTTTGTGTTCTAGAAATTAAACTCAACCCTTAGAAAATCCCTTAGATAAAAAGTTAATTCAAAATTAGTCTCACCACAAAAACCTAGAATCGAACATGGTCAAGAAAGTTCCCAGGAAGACTGGATGGGTCACAACGGTCCCACTTAAAACCTATTTAACCTTTTGACAAAACTTTTAAGAGCATGTTGACTCCTAGTCCGTGGTAAACAATTTTAAGAATTAAATTTTCTTAGGGATGAACTAGGTTAAAACAAACCAAGGTCCAAAACTTTTACAAGCAATGTAAAATAATTGCTACAACAATATAAGCAAATAAAACTTGCTACTACAAATTGGTAAACAAACCAACTACATCTCAAGCAAACATGCTTCAAACATTTAAATAAAATAGCCAATCCATAAGGATTCTATTTAGTCCAAAAGCCTTTCCACGCTTAGGTATGCCTACAAACAGAGTTAGTAGCAAACGACAACATAATATAAAGCAACTAATCTAAAGCAATTGTACATACAATCAAATATTATTTAACCTTCTAGCAAATCATAGAGTAGCAAAATAATTAAGGAATTAAGATACTATACAAGTTACAAAACCTTATAACTTCTACATTAAATTAAAAATTAATTGCCATAAATTATATAAGAATTTAATTCACAATAATCATGTAAATAAATATAGGCAAGTTACACACATTTTATAACTCCAAAGAACTACATTTAATTCAAACTTTAATTCATCCAATTAAATCACACACTATTCATGGAAATAAAACCACATATTACAAATCTTAAAAATTATATAAAATTTTATAACTCCAAAGAACTACATTTAATTCAAACTTTAATTCATCCAATTAAATCACACACTATTCATGGAAATAACTTATGTGTATAACTCTAGAAAACTAGAAGCAATTTCACATGCAAATTAGATAGTAAAGCTAGAAGCATGCAAAATCAAAATATACATATGCAACATTAGACAAATAGGATGAAACCAAATAAGTAGCATGCGGTTTATGTAAATAATTTGAATTTTTTATATGTAATAAACTAATAACCAAGCACTTCAAGTATATAACCATTTAACAATTAACATGCAAAAAATTCTAAAGATTAAATCATGTAATCTAGTCTAGAAAATAATAAGCATGTAACAAATTAAAACCTAAAATAGAATTAGCATGTCAAAATTGCAAAATCCATAAATTATATTTTATAACCTTAAAATTCATGCAAATCATAGAAGGGGAATGATGAACCATACGCATAAAATAAGATCATATTAATACAATCAAGTATACAAATTATGATAGAGCATTCTAATTAAACTAAGCAATTAGAGAATCGCTTTGCATAATTTACAATTATTGAAATCGTGAGCAATTCTGCAACAGTTCCTAGTAACATTATACAAAACTAATCTAATTGTCTATATAAATCTATTCAATCAATTTCATAGAAAATATATAAAAAATTTGTTTTAAGCTTGTTGTTCAAATTGTGAAATTAATTAAATAGATTTATGAAGAAATCAAAATTATATACCAAAAACATATATTGATAATTACAACTAAATTTCAACAGAAATACACAAAATAATAAAATGATAAAGAAACCAAACCGAAGCCTGCACGGTAGCAGTTTCCTTAAAACAGATTTCGCCGCTTCACAGGTCGAGTGCTTGAGGAATCCCGACGTCTGTCTCCCAGGATACGACGGTCAAAAACCAGCTACGACAGAAGCACTCTATGCCTAGCTTAGCGAACAAAAACAGTGGCAGCACTCTCTCACAGTAAGAACTTTCTGGCAAATTGACTAAAGAATGGAAGAAACAATTTCTGTGTTGGAGACTTGACAGGAGGGTCTCAATTTATACATGTATAGGGGACAGAGGAGAAGCCTCCAGCCTTTATGGCTGGTCACTAATGCACCATTAACCTCTGCAATAAAGGCAAGAGCTACAAACCCCATCAATGCACTATTAAACTCTGCAATAAAGGCAGGAGTTACAAACCCCATTAACTCTTTTATGAAGCTAACTTCATGGGGCAATTTCTCATTCAAATTTCAATGGTTTTGGCTATACTATTTGTGGTGTAAAGATCTCATTGCAAAGTATCTAGACCCACTTGGACCCAACACAATAGATGGTTGGGACCCACTTTAATATTTAATTGAAGTCACCAAAAACCATTTTTTCCAACAGTTTTAATCAAAGAAGATTTTGTTTTTGACTCCATCAAACTTTAACTCTTGCTCTCCTCTTCTTCTAAACTTGGGATAGGGATTTCTTCTACCTTTTGTATGATTCTTAGCTTGGTTATTTACTCTTTAAAAAGGTCTAGTGATTTGAGGGTTATGGGTTTGAATCTAGGGTTTTAATTTGGGTTGTTTTTGGAAATATAAAGAGGGGTTTTCAGATTGATTCACAGGGAATGTTTTGGAGATGGTTATAATGTTAATTTGTGTTGAAATTCTGGAAATCTGTTTTTAAAATACATTATTGAAAGGAATGGATTTTCAGTTGGAAAATTATTAAATTTTGGAAACTAAGAACTAGAGAAAATGGTTGAAATTTGAAATGAGAATGAGAATATATGCATAATGATGCGGATGGAGTTGAGCATGTAATATCACTTATACATTGAAATTATGAGATTTTGCTTTTTGGTGAAAAATTTATCATTTGTATAGAAAGATCTGTTTTGAGCTATCAGTGGATGATAGCTTTGATTGTTGTAGAAATTGCATGAGAAATAGGTTAACTGAAAACTATTTACTCATACACATTGCATTGGACATTGTTTTACATACATATTTTAAAAATGTATTATTTTTTAGAAAAATGGGTGAATACCTTGGCGAATCTGGTTAGGAGTGTGATTGTGATTTTTTTATATTGGCTTGTGTGTCCTTGGTAAAAGTCCAGAAACCTATGCAGTTAGGTGTCATTCTGTAACACCCTCAAAATAATAACATTAAACCCATCAAATAAAACATTCATTGACATATGAAATATCCACAATGTTCTATTCATCAGAGTTTCATTACAAAAGTATTACATGTTAACAACAAAAGCAAAATGCCCTACGGGCTTACAGCTTTCCAAGTTAACACATGGTTACAACAAAAGAGTACTAACTCATCTACACCTTAATGTATAGAAAGATCTGTTTTGAGCTATCAGTGGATGATAGCTTTGATTGTTCTAGAAATTGCATGAGGAATAAGTTAACTGAAAACTATTTACTCATACACATTGCATTGGACATTGTTTTACATACATATTTTAAAAATGTATTATTTTTTAGAAAAATGGGTGAATACCTTGGCGAATCTGGTTAGGAGTGTGATTGTGATTTTTTTATATTGGCTTGTGTGTCCTTGGTAAAAGTCCAGAAACCTACGCAATTAGGTGTCATTCCTTTCGGTTAGTACGGGTAAAATGGCATTGGCAGTGCTTGTATAATCTATTACAGACATGTACCTAGAGATTCTCAATATTGTGTACCCGCTGCCCTATTTTCTATTTTAAAGATATTATTTTATGAATTGATCATAACTATGTCATGGCATTGTTAGAGAAAAAGGAAGTTAAACGTTTTGGTAAAGGCATGCATGAGCATTCACCTTATGACTTTGTTAAGTAGCATATGCTGTGTTAAAGTGTCTCTACTGGGTTTTAGCTCACCCTATGTGGAAAATAACTTTCAGGTGCTGATAATATGCCTCCACCAAGGACGTAACTTGGGAGGACTTGGAGCCGAGAGCTTCTTTTTGTTTCTTTTGTGTAATTACTTTTTGTACAAGCCTTGGGCATTCTATGTATAGAGTTTAACTTACTTTTGTTGTACCCAAGTAATGACTTGGAAAGATGTAGCCATTAGGTCATAAACTCACACGTGCTTCCTTTTGTTACATATTATAGCGTCATACCATATGCTATAGATTTAGAATCTAGGGTTTATGAATGTATACATGCATATATTATCTTTTGTATGAGAAAAGAGAATTAAAGATGGGTTAATTTTGTATACGTTTCTCTTATTCCTGGAATACTATGAGGTGAGTTATTACAATTATTTTGGGGCATTACAACTTGGAATTGGCGCTATCGAGTTCGAGAAAAGGTTAAGGACTGGGCTTTTTTTCGAGGTGGTCATGTCTATGTTTAGGGATTACATTGCCTCATAAAGGCGACAGCTCACTTAAAGACCATGATTTAGACTGAGGAAGAGCGAATAAGGAGCTCCAAGTAGAGGAGCCAAGATGTTCAGGGGGATATGAGGGACAACAAAGACAAAGGGGTTCCACCCCGCAGCAATCCCAGGCTTCACAATCGAGGTCCACATTTCCCATACCGAGTTTCGATTAAGGAAGAGACAATCAAGGTGGATTCATATACTTCAGATCTAGTCAATTGGGCGACTAAGCACCGGTATGCCTATAGAAATGAGGATGAAGGCAGAATCGGCACAATCTTCCACTTGTTCTCAAAGCCAGAGTTAGAGAGGAGGTCAACCATCGACCTATTATCAGTATGGGCAGACCAGAAAGTTGAGAAAGTTTTACCTTTAGTCTGATGGCACATCTGGTGCGTGTGGTTCGAGGTAGAAGTAGAACCATCAGCCAACACAAGCCTTGAGGCCAATTAGGAAGCCAATTCGGCTCAATCCATGCACTAAAATTATGCTCTAAGGGGTGAGCAGGTAGATCAAAGGCCTTCAGGGTTTTTTTTTTTTTTTACTAGACATGAGCATTTGCCAATACCTTCTGTTGTAGGAGGTAACTTCTTGTTATGTAACTCAAATTCCAATGCGTTGATTGATACTAGTGCATCTCATTACTTTATTTCGTCTACATTCACATAGATTTTAGGGTTAGAAATGGATCAGTTAAATTCTCCACTCAGGGTAAAGTCACTAGTTGAGGGTAAGGTTGTCTTGAATCGGAGATGTCGTGGTTATGAGATTGAGATTGCTGGTCGTTGGTCGCCGGTCACCAACTCTTTTTTGATTTTGTTTTATTAGACATGTCAGGTTTCAATGTCATCTTAGGCATGGATTGGTTGTCTTCATACCGTGCCATCATAGATTACCACCATAGGAGAGTTATCGCGTGTACCTCGAGTGATGATTTTTTTTATTTTTTAGGAGGTCGAGCTGATAGATTTTTGTCACCATTGTATGACTCACGTGGTCAGGGCAAGATTAACTTTCTCTTTGCGACTTTATTGGCTAATGAGAGTAGCATGGACCGAGATGACTTACCGAGGGTAGTTTGTGAATACCCGTATGTTTTCCCTGAAGATCTTACTAGTTTGCCACCTCACCGGGAGATTGAATTCTCTATTGACTTAGTGCCTGACACAACACCAATTTGCATGGCACCGTATAGATTTGCACCCGCCAAGTTGCACAAGTTGAAGATTAAACTCCAAGAGCTTTTAGATAAGGGCTTCATTCGCCCTAGTACATCGCCCTAGGGAGCACCGACTCTCTTTGCAAAGAAGAATAATGACACATTGCGATTATGCATTGATTATAAGAAATGGAACTGGGTAACCATTAAGAACAAGAACCTTTTACCATGAATAGATGATCTGTTTGACTAGTTGAAAAGGCCGCATTGCTTTTCATAGATTGATTTAAGATCGAAGTATCACTAGTTGAGGGTGAAGGAGGAGGATATTTAGAAAATGACATTCGGTATGTGGTATAGCCATTACGAGTTCTTAGTAATACCTTTTGGGCTAACCAATGTACCGGTTTCATTTATGGACTTGATGAATCAAGTTTTTTGAGAATTCTTAGATCGGTTCATAGTAGTCTTCGTCGATGATATCTTAGTTTACTCATCCTTCGACAAGGAACATGAAGCACATTTGCGAGTTGTACTTGAGTTCCTTAGAGCACGTTGTTTATATGCTAAGTTCTAAAAGTGAGAATTTTGGCTCAATGAGATTAAGTTTCTAGGTCATGTGGTGTCCGAGGAAAGGGTAACTGTAAATTCATCCAAGATAGACGCGGTATAGGATTGGGAACAACCTAATAATGCCTTTGAGATCTGGAGTTTCTTGGGCTTAGCTAGGTATTACCGATCTTTTGTAAAAGATTTATCTAGATTGGCTTCAACGTTAACTAAATTGATAATAAAGGGAATTAAATTTGTGTGGAGTGAGGCTTGCAAAAATTCATTTCATGAGCTTAAGGATAGACTCATCACTACTCCAGTTTTGATTATTCCGAAGAGAGGTTTGGGTTATTCAGTTTATTGTGAAGTGTCTCGAGAAGGCTTGGGTTGTGTATTGATGCAAAAAGGGAAAGTAGTAGCCTATGGTTCACGACAGTTGAAAATAAATAAGAAAAACTACTCTATTCATGACTTAGAGTTAGTGGCGGTGATTTTCACCTTAAAAATCTAGAGGCACTATCTGTATGGAGAGAAACTTGAGGTGTTTTCTAATCATAAAAGTTTGAAATATGTTTTCACAAGAAGACTTGAATTTGAGGCAGATAAGCTGGATGGAGTTTATGGAAGATTATGATTTCGAGTTACACTATTAACTGGGAAAGGCCAATGTAATGGCTGATACTTTGAGTATGAAGTCTGTAAGCAGTATAGCTAGTATCACCATCTGGGAATGGGAGATGCTGGGTGTAGTAGGTGGGTTTGACTTGCATCTTGGCAAGTTTGTTGGGTTAGCCACGTTGTTTACCGCAGTTGCACAACCTACTTTAGTTAGCCGAGTTATAGAGGCATAATAGAATGATCACGAAGTGGAATCTATTCGAGGGAAGATATCCAGTAGGAAGATAGAGAAGGGCTTGAATGTTTATACTGACTCGAGTGAGAGATATCTGGATCGTCTTTCTATGCCAAAGTCTTGTAGAAAAGAGGTACTCCAAATGTTTCACCTTGCAGTATACCCAGAAGGCACAAAGATGTATCATGACCTTTGCCACCAGTTTTGGTGTAGGGAAATAAAGAGAGATGTGGCCTTATTTGTTTCAAGGTGCCTTACTTGTTAACAAGTGAAGGTTGAACACTAGCAACCAGCGGGTTTGCTACAACCCTTACTTATAGCCAAGTGAAAGTGTGATGTCCTGGGTTTCAAGCTTGAATGGTATTGTCTAGTGGATTAGTATGTAATTCGTTCGGTGTTTTGTTCATCGTTTCGAGTTGATGAAAAGTTATTTCTACTCTTACGTAACCTCTTGTAACTTTTCGGGTTGTAAACTTTGAGTTTTGGGCATTGGAATTTGCCTTGGTTTTCAAAATCACCTTCTAAATTTTTGGGCAAAACCGCTTGTATGGAATTGAAAATTGCTCGAGCAAATCCTCTAAGGGTTTTCAAAATTTTCAGAGTTTTCTAGGCAGAAAACCGCTCCAGCAGATTTTGGTTCCCGCTTGAGCAAATTTTAGGTGGATTTCTAGGCAGTTCTCTGGAGCAATCGGCCCGTGAAGGAAAAAATTTCTGCTCGTGCGGAATTCAAACTTCTCAGGTGGATCTCGGTGCGTCTGTCTCGATTTTCATGCTCTTTTTCTCAAAACTGATGCCAAAAGGTGTTTTGACCACTTTTTCAGCCGCCTGTCTCTCTATATATTTATCTTTGCTCCTCATTCTCTCTACAAGCCCACCAGATTTCAATCTTCTCTCTAAGATTTTGCAAGATCTACCAAGCATTTGAGAGGGCTTTTTACACCAAATCAAATAGGGCGGCGAGGTCTACGTTTATAACTGATTGGATCTTGTTTTGTCGACTTTGATTTCTAGGATTTCTTCATCTGCAAAGCTTGAGGTATGGATAATCTTTGAGTTATATATACATTTTTGCAAGTTTATACATGTTTTGAGTATTTTATCATGTTTTGAGTGACGAATTTGGGTTGTGGAACCCTAGATGATGAATGAGTTAATTTCATTTATTTTTCCAAAACTCTTGAGAATATGTTTATGTTATAAGGTGTGGGTTTTGTTTTAAAAAAATCCTTTCGAAAATGAAACAAAAATCTTGTTTTGATGAAAATCCTAGAATTTTGGAATTTTGGAAAAAAAAGTTGTGAGATTGGCAAATTGATGCTTGATGATTTACCATGTGAGCAAATGATGAAGGAAATTTTATAGTTGTATCAAATGAAGATATTTCATGAGAAAATGAGAAATTGTAGAAATTGAAAAGCTTGAGCTTGTTGATGTTATTGTGGAAGAATAAATACTACAAATGATGTTTAACATAAGGAACCTTCATGAATGATGGTATTGTTATATTGTCTCTTGGAAAAATATATTATGATGTTATATTGATGAGAGATGTGGAATTTGATCGCAATGGAGGATTGTGTGGATTAATTGAGAAATTTCAAGACATTGATATAGAATTGTACAACATTGTCATGTAATTTAATCATTATCACCCTTTCAAATTGGCATTGTCGAGATGTCTAAATGGAACCTTACTATTGCATTGGGTATTTGCATAGTCATTTCATTTTGTCATGGATATTGATTTTGAGCATTGCATTGGAAAAAGGTATTGTTTTGAGAAAGGAAATTGTTTTGTGAAACAAGATCATATTGATTTATTTTTGGGGTAAATACATTGGTAAGTCCGGATAGAGGGTATAGTTGGCATTGGTTAAGTTGGCATGAGTGTCCATGGTGAAACATCGAAAACACGCACGAAGGAGGTACCACGTGCCTTCCGGTTAGCTACTGATAAAGTGGGAATTTGGTAGTACTTTTTTATGCCTACTTGCAGACACCAACTTAGGAATTACCTACGTCATATTTACCGCCTCGTTGAATTACATTGAAATTACTGAGTTGCTAAATTTTCAAGATTGCATTGTGCACAAAGTTTTCAAAGGATAAAGATATATGTTTTTGAACATGGTTTGATATATGCATTTATCCCATGAGATTATATAAAATGTATATACTTTATTAAGGTTTTCCTACGTAGCTTTGTGCTCACCCCTATAGGATTTTGTGTAGGAAAGGATGTGGTGATCTTGCCAAGTTAGAGGCGTAGAGATATATTTTGAGAGCACAAGGCTATTTTCTTTTGTTGTAATTATTTTTGATAAGCTAATGGCTTTATGTGTATAGGTTTGAAACCACTTTTGTGTAACCGGGCTTAAACCTTAGAATTTGTAGCCCTTGAGGGCATTAATTTGTACTAGACTTCCTTGCTACATGTTATAGATTCATATTCTAGGAATGTGAATATATAACCGCATCTAGGGCATTCTTTTGTAAATCTATTGATGGTTAATGAATTACGAATATGGGAGATTTGATGATGATGTTAATATTGTGATTTACTTATGTTTACATTAAACAATGGAAGTTGGTAAATCTTTATTGTATAAATTTTCGGGGCGTGACAGAAAGTGAGAGCATGTCACAATGGATTTTGTTGTGGGTCTTCCGAGGACTTAATGGCATAATAATGTTGTGTGGGTAGTAGTTGACCGGTTAACCAAATTTGCACACTTTACGCCTATGCGCATTAGTGATTCGGTAGACCACCTTAACGATCTATATATTAGAGATATAGTGCGACTTCACGGGGTTCCGGTGACTATCGTCTCAGATAGGGATTCGTGTTTTATGAGTCGGTTGTAGTAGGGCCTACAAAGTGCCTTGGGCACTAAGTTGACTTTTAGCACTGCATATCATCCTCAAACTGAGGGGCAGTCTAAGCATACCATTCAGATTTTAGAAGACATGCTTTGGGCTTGTGTACTCGATTTTAAGGGATCATGGAAGAGTCATTTTCCTTTGGTAGAGTTTGCCTATAATAATAGTTTTCAAGTAAGTATTGGTATGGCACCTTTTGAGGCCTTGTATGACCGACCGTGTAGATCTCTAGTGTGTTGGGCCGAGGAGGGTGACACACCTATCTTAGGTCCTAAATTAGTTCGGGAGATGAAAGAAAAGGTTGCACTTATCTGTAAAATGTTGATTTTGACTCAAAGTTGTCAGAAGAGCTATGTCAACCGGAGGAGAAGACCTTTGTCTTTTGAGGTGAGAGATCACGTATTTCTTAAAATATCACCAAAATAGGGTTTGATGAGATTTAGAAAGAGCGAGAAGTTGTCTCCGAGGTTTATTAAACCTTTTGAGATTCTAGAGCGGATAGGGAAGGTATCATACTGTTTGGTCTTGTCACTTCAACTTTTTGGAGTTCATGATGTGTTTCATATTTGTATACTTTGAAAGTACGGGCCTAATCCTTTACATGTGTTTGATTGGACTGAGTTAGCGGTGGAAGAGGATGTTTTGTATGAGGAGAGACCGGTTCAGGTTTTAGACACACAAGATCAAGTTTTGCGAGGCAAGACTATTCCATTAGTTAATGTGTTGTGGAAACACCACGGAGTTGAGAAAGCAACTTGGGAACGTAAGGTTGAAATTCGTGAGAAGTATTTGGATCTATTTTTTGGTGTTTAAGTCTTTGTACTTAACTTTTGCTTTGTTGTAATATACAAATCTTGTGAATGTTTGGAGATTTAAAATCATAGTTTTTGATGGATGGCTATGTTGTACCATTGTTGCCTACATAAGTTGTTATTGCAGTTGGGCTATTGTGTGATTGTATGGATTTAAATTTCTAGGACAAAAATTTCTTAAAGGGGAAGATTATGAAGGTTCCGATTTAGACCTTACCCTTTTCATGTTCTTGGTTTTGGGATTCGATACTCTTTATCTTTGTCTATACTTCTTATTGTCTTGTTGTTGTTGAGTTTGGTTGTTTGGAGTTGTTGGTTGTGTTATGAACAGGTTGGTAGTTCATTTTTCAAAGGAAATTCATGTTTGTTTTTCTTCAAGTTAGCTCGAGCGGTCTTTCCTACACTTGAGTGGTCTTTAAGTTCTTTCAATACTTTTGCAGGTTTGCAAAACTACTAGGAGTAGGGTGATCTTTGCTCGAGCGGTCCTTTCTTCACTCAAGCAGTCTTCTGCAGTCTACAAAACTTCTAGAAATGGGTCATTGTACGCTCAAGCCGTGTTTTGGTTGCTCGAGTAGCATCACTTATGTTTTGATGCTCGAGCAGCTTGTGCATATATCAGGTTGGGGAAAGACATTTTTAAGTCACTTTTTCATTTCATTCTCTCTCTAAAGCACTCTAAACCCTAATTTCTTTACTCTCTTTCTCAAGCTCTTATCTAAACACTTCCACACACCCCAATCCATTGATTTCTCCACCATAGTTCCTTGGAGAAAATGGTAGAGCTCATAGAGGGGTTCGTTTTAATCGAAGAAGATTTTTCTTCGGCTCCGTCAAACTTCAACTCTTGCTCTCTTATTCTTCTAAACTTGAGGTAGGGATTTCTTCAACCTTTTGTATGATTCTTAGCTTGGTTATTTGTTCTTCAAAAAGGTCTAGTGATTTGGGGGTTATGGGTTTGAATCTAGGGTTTTGATTTGGGTTATTTTTGGAAATATAAAGAGGGGTTTTCAAATTGATTCACAAAGAGTGTTGTGGAGATGGTTATAATGTTAATTTGTGTTGAAATTTTGGAAATCTCTTCTTAAAATACATTATTGAAATGGATGGATTTTCAGTTAAAAAATTATTATATTTTGAAAACTAAGAACAAGGGAAAGTGGTTGAAATTTGAAATGAGAATGAGAATATATATACATGATGATGAGAACGGAGTTGAGTATGTAATATCACTCCTATATTGAAATTATGAGATTTTGCTTATAATTGGAAAATTTATCATTTGTTTAGAAATATTTGCTTTGGGCTATCAGTGGAGAATAGTTTTGATTGTTTTAGAAATTGCATGAGAAATAGGTTAATTAAAAACTATTTACTCATACACATTGCATTGAACATTGTTTTACATATATATATTTTGAAAATGTATTATTTTTTAGAAAAAACGGTGAATACCTTGGTGAATCTGGTTAGGAGTGTAGTTATGGTTTTATTAAGTTGGCCTGTGCGTCTTTGGTGAAAGTCTAGAAACTCAAGTAGTTAGGTGTCTTTCCTTCCGTTTAGTACCAGTAAAATAGCTTTGGTAGTGCTTGTATAGCTTGCTAACAGACACGTATCTACAAATTTCCAGTGTTGCATATCCACTACACTGTTTTTTGTTCTAAAGATATTGTTTTATGAATTGATCATAATCATGTCATGGCATTGCTTAAGGAAATAGAAGTTAAACGTTTTGGTAAACATATGCATGAGCATTCACCTGACGACTTAAGTATTATATAATGTGTTAAAGTGTCTCTATTAGGCTTTTGCTCACCCTATGTGGAAAACAACTTTCAGATACTGATAATATGCTTCCACCAAGGACATAGCTTGAGAGGACTTGAAGTCGAGAGCTTCTTTTTATTTCTTTTGTGTAATTACTTTTTGTATAAACATTGGGATTTATGTATTGAGTTTAACTCACTTTTGTTGTACACATAGGGTATAAACTCATATGTGTTTCCTTTTGTTTCACATTATATCATCATGTCATATGCTATAGATTTAATATATAGGATTTATGATGTATACATACATATGTAATCCTTTGTGTAAGAAAAGAGAATTAAAGAGTGGTTCATTTTATATAAGTTTCTTTTATTCTTGGAATAGTATGAGGTGAGTTATTACAATTATTTCCGGGCGTTACAAAAAATGATGTTATCGTCTCTTTTACACTAAAATGTATATGTTACCTTTTTTATTTTTTGTGATTTCATACCATGTATATTAGTTTCAATATATTTAACCTTACTAAATGGATATCAATTTAATTATATCAAAATTGTAGGATTTGTTGTATTTTTCTAAATTTTAAAGAAGGTTGGTGTAATTTAACTATTATTAGGTCTCGTTTGGGAACAAGCTATTTTAGTAATTTTTTAACTTTTCACGCAAAGATGTGCAAAAGAGTAGAGAGAGTGATATGACAACTTATAGTGACTTTTTGGCTCAAATGTATAGTTGACAAACGAGACTTTAGTAGATCAAATTTTGAAGTGGATCATCATCGAGGGTGGTGTCCTCGTGGAGAAGGCAGTATCTCTATAGCGGTGTATCCTGTTTATTTTTTGGGAAGAAAAATGCTGGCTTTATCCAGCTGACTTTCTTCAGAGACTCCACACTGTACTCAGATCTATACTTGGCCTCTTCTGTGGCACGTGACTGAGCTCCATTGGGTGCCTCGGTGGTGGGTGTCTTCCTTTATGTTGAGTTAAATCTGGTCGTTAACTAGTTATCCCGAGGTTAGGGCCCGCTGATATTGTGATGTCCTTATGGAGCATCCTTTTTTTCTCATTTAAAAAAAAATAAATAAATTGAAGTGGATCGAATTAAATCCAATTTTTAATGATTACTAATTCTAAAATTTAAATCATGAGCCTTAAATTATGACACGGGGTTTCGAAAATTTCAGTACCTAGGTGCATCATACTCCCTTATATTTGTTTAAAGTTTTTCTCATACTTTGTTTGATTTTTGAATGGATTGTGAGCAATATTTTATAGGGCACTCTATCCGACAATCCAAATTGAAATTTCTTTTGTTCAAAGGTCCGCGCGTTAAAATATCATGTCTACAAGGACATACTTTTACAAAAGGACCAAATTACCCATTCTATAATCACGCACCTATTTTTTTTTTGGTTTCACGTCTCTTATCTATTCAAAATAAACCATTACGTACTCTTTCTCTCTCTCTCTCTAAAACCCCAAAATCACTCATATCCAATACTTTTTCTCTAAAATCCCTAGTTTTCTCTCTTTAAAACCCTCACCATCGACGCTGGTCGATCTCATTTCTTCAACTTCTCCATTCTCAGTACAACTGCCACTGCAACTAGACTTCATGGTGGAACACAAAACCACATCTCCATCTCTCTCTCTCTCTCTCCCTTTCTCTTCTTTGTTTTTCTTCATGACTGTCACGACCACTGACTACGAGGAAGTGACAATGAGTTCAATCGCCCATTGCTGATGAGTTTCAATCTCAAGCTCTGAGCTTCGGCATGGCTATCGAAGGAACCCTAGTTTTCAACTGGTAATCACCCTAGACGGAAAACATTTCTCACTCTGGCACTTACTTCGATCTATTCAGTGAGGTTGTTTTTTAGATCTCAATGTGCTAGGGTTCCAAATTACACTTCAATTGTATTCTCTTATCTCTCTCTAGCTTGTATGCAACATATATATATATATATATGCATATATTTGCATGATGTATTAAATTACATGCTGGCTCAAATTTATCTTGAGTATATATATTGTGAGTGTGTGTATATATGTATGTATGTATATCTATGAGTGTGTGTGTATATATGAGACGATTTTGGGGAAAAAAATAATATTGATAATGATGATTGCAATAGATAAACAAAAAAGTTGACATAAATTTTCAACAGATAGAAAAAAAATTAAACAGATAAATAAAATTTTAAAAAAAATTGAACAGATAGTCAAAAATTTTGAACAGATGTATGGAATTTAAGAGAAAAATTGAACAGATATATATAAAATTGAATAGATAAATAAAATTTATGAAAAAATCGAACAGATAGATGGAATTTTGGAGAAAAATTGAATAGATAGTCAAAAAATTTAAACAGATGGATATGAATTTGAACAGCTAGATAAAGAAAAATTTGAACAGATAAATATGAACCTGAATAGATAGACAAAAAAATTGAAAAAATTGATATAAATTTGAATAGATAGTCAATTAAAAGTCAAACAGATAAAAAAAGTCAAAAAGTAAAATTGAAAACAAAATATCTTCTAGGATTTCTCATCAAACTATTTCACAAAGCGTAGATTTCTCACTAACAAAAAATATTCATTGGATCTAATGTCTTATACTCTCAGATTAAATTTATCACAAATTTTCTCTATTTTAAAATTACATTGTATTATTGTTTTAAAAAATTAATGAATGTATCATGTATTTTATATATAATTTGATTTTATTTATTTATTTATTTTTTTTGTAAATTTTAAATAGAATAAAAAATGATTAATTGTAATAAGATAATACTTGAGAAGGTAAAATGTTAAGTTTTGAAGTTCGGAAAGCAAAATGCAAATGAGTCATAGTTTGAAGGGATTTCTTGTAATTTACCCTGTTTTTATATTTTAATTCCTTGAAAATTGAATGTAAGTAACTAAGCATGTGTTTTTTGTAATAAAAATTAGAATGATATTTATATAGCAACTTTCATTATTTTTGTTCATTTATTTTTAATGTGGGATTTTACAATTTTTTATAAAATACTTTAAATTCCAATAAGAATCATTTTCTCACATGAAATCGATAAATATAGATAAAATCAAATTGTATTATGCGGTCTGCTTTGATTTTTCAAGTAACAAAACAAAAAAAAATTAATTTGGTGCTGAGAGGGTAATTTATAATGGGCCGTGCTAAGTCCATATGTTAGAATGGACCGAGCTAGGTGTAGTCTTTTAGTCATTGGACTGCGTCGTGGGCCGAGGCACTAAATGGAGTAGCTCGGTCCTAGGCCGGGTAGATTTTCGGCTAAAATTTAGGCTGGGTTACTTATACCCAGGAGGGGCCGAAGTAGGACCAAAGCAAAGGACCGAATTGATTTTAGCTCGGTAGAGTGTCCTTTTCATTGTTCAAAACTTATAACAGGGTTTCTTTAGTTCGGTTTACCATGCTACTAGTTTGTGTAAAAGAGTGACAACCATCTCACATGGTTGGCAGTGAATAGGGTGTTATAAGGATAGATGTTATCCTTATAAGAGTGATTCTTGGGAGGGCTCTGCTAGGGAGAGTTAAAGTCTTACTAGGATTGTGCCAAACAGAATCTATAAAAGCTCATAGTAAGACCAATGTAGAGGTATCGCAATTCTTACTCTCAAATACATAGAGCATTTTGTCTATTGTCTAATCGTTGACTTAGGCATCAGAGGGGTTTCTGGCACACACCCGTCGGGCCAGCTCACGTTTGTGCTTTCAAGTAGCAAAGCGACGACGTTTGGAGGAATGCAAACTTGATCAACAGGATTATTCGAGAATATTATTTCGTGCTCTTACAATTGGCGTCGTCTGTGGGAAAACACAAAGTGAACAAACCTTTTGATTGAGTTTTCTCTTCAATTAAATTCAATGGTGCACAATGAAGACTTGCCACATTTTGCTATTAATGGGCAAACCCTAAAAGGGGGCGGGAGGTGCGAAGGTTTACCTTTTAGCTCGTCCATGGCAGAATTAGATCCCCAGCAACGGAACCCACGGAGAGACACACGAGAAAGATGGGACTCAAGTCCTCGTCGCTCCCAAAGCCTAGACAGACAGAGGCGGAGGATGAATCCTCAAGTTCTGAAAGATCGCGTAAGGGAGCAAGACGAATTGACACAGAGGATGACAGCAGACATGGAGACGATGAAGCGCCAGATAAAAGGCAAACAGGTGGCAACAGAAAAGAAGCGTAAAGACAACATGCACTCTTACCACTTAAACGATTGTGATAGGCAAGTCACGCCGTTACAAGCTAAAAGTAGAAGCCTCAGGACAGGTGACACACAATCAAGGACTTCCAGGACTCGTTTCTCCAGGTCTGAGAGAACGCGGACTAAAAGGTCTTGTACGGAGGGAAGCAGTTATTGGCCCTCGCATTCGCACCAAACGACATCTAGACACACAGAGTTGCCTAGGTCAGCAGACTTACGAACAGTATTAGAGGAAAGGGCTCGATGGAGGAAGGACACCCAAGCTTGCGACCCTCGTAGGGTTTCAGCTCTACAATGGTTGGCTCCTAGGACACATGGAAGTGTCGAGGTCGGGATGCCAGTACCACTCCTTGCTTATGAACCAACAGACAAAGTGTTAGTAAGGTTACAGAGCTTGCCGTTCATTCCGATGATTGAGAATGCACCATTACCCTTAGGCTTTCATCAGCCTAAATTCACAACTTATGGGGGAAGTCGAACCCCTATATGCAGTTGAGCCACTTCGCCAAGTTATGGTCGTATATCGACGAAACGAGGCATTAATGTGTATCATGTTTCCTTCTAGCCTAGGTGACCTGGGTTTGACTTGGCTTGAGAGGTTACCAGAAGGCAACATAGCTTCATGGGCATAACTTGCAGAGGCATTTATGACCAGATTCAGAACAAACACCAAGACGCCGGTGGAGATTGACCAGTTGCTCTCCATAGACATGGGCGAGAAGGAAACATTGAAGTCTTACAACAACAGGTATTAGGAGACTTTTAATCGGATTGGAGATTGCCCCACAAACCTCATTATCGCACAGTACAAACGGGGTTTGCCGGCAGGAAATAAGTTAAGCGATTCAATGATGATGACGCCACTCCTCACAATGGAAGCCCTGATAGAGAGTGCATCAGCACATTCGGGTAGAAGAAGCTAACACTCGTGCTAAAGCAAAATTAGGCACAACAGCAATGTCAGACAGAAAACCTGTGGCAAAAGTCAACACGGTCGGCCGGGAAGAACGACCAAACAAAAATGGTAGGGGCAGGCGAGAGGACTCCCAAGAAAGGAAGTTGAGAGTCTAAACAACTATAACCAAGGTGTTCAATACACCTATCTACCGGATTCTCAGCGAGATACACGACGAACCCTTCCCTTGGCGGCTGGCCAAGCTGGAAGAAGCACAGAGGGGCTACGACGATAGGTACCGTTGCACCTTCCATGATGAAAATGGGCACCGAAATGAAAACTGTATGCCATTAAGGCAACATTTGAAGGAGTGCAAGCTTGATCAACAGGATTATACGGGAAGATTATTTCATGCTCGTACAGTTAGTGGCCACAGGCCACCTAGACCAACATATTGAGGGGGGAGTACAGCCAACCCCCTAGGACCACAACAGGTCGGATGGGATGCCAGCTAACAGTCCACCCCAAGGTATAATCAATGTGATACATGGAATCATCAATCCTGAACGGGTATGTGAACTCAAGGGATGATCAAAAAGATTGAGCACATGAAAGAGGTACTGAGTACACAACCTACCATGAAAAAGGAAAAAACAGAGGCTACAAACGTCATCACCTTTTCTGACAAGGAATTAACAAAGTTATAAAGCCCTCACAACAATGCACTAGTGGTAACTCCACATATCAAGAATTTCGTCATAAAACGGATCCTAATTGACCAAGGCAGCTCATGCGAGATAATATACTATGAGACCTTCAATTAACTCAAGCTAGAGGACGAAGATCTGGCACCCGCGACATCCCATCTGGTCGACTTTAACTCGATGCCAGAATGGCCAGTAGGCAAGATAATTCTGCCAGTCAAAGCAGGAACAATGACTAAACAAATGGAATTTTGGGTATTGAAAGTCTCATCCACTTACAACATAATCTTGGGAAAAGCATGGTTTCACACCATGCGAGCGGCAGCAACGACCTACCACCAAGTGTTATGATTTCCTAATGAAGTCGGAATGATTAAAGAAGTCCTGGGAGACCAAATCACGTCCATGTAGTGCTTCATAATAGTAAACGGCAGTCGGGCTGCAAAAGGGTTCGTGCAAATGGTAGAGGAACCAGAAGACAACGAGCTGTTCATAGACGTTGGCAAGGCAGCCGAACAGAAGACAGTAGAAGACTTGGTAGAGGTAAGGATAGATGAGAAAAACCTAGAGAGGTTCTTTTTGCTCGACTCGTCTCTGTCCAGCATGGAAAGAAGAGAGATCATGGAATTTTCGACCTCTAACATCGAAGTGTTTCCCTGGACGCCGTATGACATGCTTGGCATTGACCCCAATTTCACCTGTCATCAACTCAATGTCCACTTAACTTCCAGACCAATTATACAACAAACTCACCGATCAGCACTCTACCTTATAGAGATAGTGGCAGAAGAAGTAGGAAACCTACTAGAAGCAGGGGCAATAAGAGAAGTACACTGTCCCAGATGGATTTCCAACATAGTCGTGGTACCAAAAAAGAATAGCAAATGGCGCGTTTATGTGGACTACAAGACAGTCAACAAAGCATGCCCGAAAAACAGCTTTCCTCTACCACGAATAGACCAACCGGTGGACCTAACTGCAGGACATAACTGACTTAGCTTTCTTGATGCGTATCGCGGTTACCATCAGATCACTATGTATGAACCGGACCAGAAGGTTACATCGTATACAACACCCAGGAGATTATATTGCTACAAGGTCATGCCTTTTGGCCTAAAAAAAGGAGGGGCAACATTCCAACGGATGATCACCAAAATGTTTGAGCCGTTGTTAGGCAGAACAATGAAAGCTTACATAGATGATATGGTGGTCAAAAGTAAGAATGAGGGGGGACCATCTCAAGGACCTAGCTAAGATGTTTCAAATTTTGAAAGCCCATGGGTTGCGACTGAATGCATCCAAGTGTGCATTTGGTGTGGGGTCAGGAAAATTCCTTAGCTTTCTAATGACCAACCGAGGTATAGAAGCCGATTCGTCTCAAATCAAAGCCATTCAGGATCTCAAGAGGCCCAACACAGTCAAGGAGATGCAGCATCTCACTGGCCTAGTAGCCGCGCTAAATCGAATTATAAGTTGGTCATTAGATAGGTGTCGATCAGTCTTCCAGGCACTGAAGGCCAAGTTTGAGTGGGATAACAAGTGCGACCGTGCTCTAGGAAGCTTGAAAGAGTACATGACCTTTCCTACGTTGTTAGTAACCCCAGGACCAGAAGAGGAACTCTTTTTATACTTAACAGTTTCCCAACATGCAGTTAGCACAGTGTTGGTACGAGCTGAGGGAATACAACACCTGCATATCTTTTATGTTAGCAATACATAGCTGGGTGCCGAAACAACATACTTGCCATTGCAGAATTTGGCTTTAGCTTTGATGATGGCTTCTAGAAAATTGTCGCACTACTTTTGCGCCCATACTGTGATTATTTTAACAGCTTTCCCATTAAAAGCCTTGTTTGAGAGGACGGATTTTTCTAGACGAATTTTGAAATGGGCAGTGGAGTTGGGGCAGTTCGACATTAAGTTTTGGCCAAGAACCACAATAAAAGCGCAAGCCTTAGCAGACTTCGTGGTCGAATTTGCCCCAAGAAGTCATCAGGTTTGCCGCAAGAATAGCGCAGCCACCACAGCAGGGCATTCAACTGCATAACAAATCATTCAATCTTACAGAAAGGGAAGAAGGAGCAACCCGCAGTACGACAAGTAAAGACCTGACTGAAAGCCTGGTCCTAAGACAACCAGACAGTGAGGACCAAATCATACAGACGACCAACAACTTAGAAGAAGATAGCGTCGGCGACGACGCCCCTAATCCTAAGGCATCATCAAATCCCTCCACTTGCTGGAAGTTGTTTGTAGGAGAGATGTGTAAGCTCTTCGTAGATGAAGTGTCCAACAAGCACGGTACAGGACTTGACATAGTCCTCATTTCGCCAGATGGCCTAACAATTGAACAAGCAATCAACCTTGGATTTCCAGCATCTAATAACGAGGCCGAGTACGAAGCACTATTAGTCGGTTTGAAGACAACATTTCGCATGAAAGCCACCGAGCTGATGGTATATAGTGACTCCCAATTAGTAGTCAACCAAATTTCGGGCGACTACAAAGCAAAGGATGATAAAATGGCCAAGTATCAAAAGTTGGTCAGAAAGGAGATCATGAAGTTTAACGCAGTAAGGATAGAGCAAATCGGTCGGAAAGAAAATAGCAAGGTAGATTAGTTAGTCGGCTTTGTATTAATGGCAGACACGTCTATCCCACACCCTTTACTAATGGACTTCCTGTCATGACCAAGTATTGAAGAACCTGAAGTAACCGAAGTATGCTACGCCGAGCTAGGTCCCTCCTAGATGGACCCGATAGTGGTGTTCTTAAAAGATGGCATCCTGTCAGAAGACAAGAAGGAGACTAATAAAATTAGAGCAAAGTCACAGCGATTTTGGCTCTCCTCATCACTAGCATTGTACAAAAAATCCTTCACAGGAACATACTTGAAGTGTGTTCATCCTAGCAAGGTCGAGGCATTTTTGTTCGAAATACACAAAGGTGTTTACGAAAGCCACCAAGGAGGAAGATTGCTGGCCTACCAAGCCATTTCACAATGTTATTGGTGGCCGTACATGCAAGCAGACGTTGAGAAGTACATCAAAAAATACGAGAAATGTCAAAAGTTTGAGCATCAAATCCATCAGCCAGGAAGAGAGCTCCTACCCTTGACCAACCATTGGCCTTTTGCAATGTGGGGCCTAGACATTGTGGGACCACTTCCAACCGCGTCGGGAAAAAGAAAGTTCTTTATTGTGGTAACGGACTACTTCACCAAGTGGGTAGAAGCAAAGGCACTTGCCTCCATTAAAGAGAAATACGTCAAGAAGTTTGTTTGGCAGAACATCATCACCCGGTTCAGAATTCCCAAGGCTTTAATATCTGACAACGACACTCAGTTTGATGGAAAAATCTTTAGGGGTTTTTGCGAAGAATACAAAATAGAATTTTACAACTCTACACGGGCGTACCCTAAGCCAACGGCCAGGCTGAAGCTTCAAACAAAGTAGTCTTAGATGGTCTGAAAAAGAGACTAGAAAAGGCAAAAGGCAAATGGGCTGAGGAGCTTCCCCGTGTCTTATGGGCCTTCTAAACTACACCTCGGCGGTCAACTGGCAAAACACGCCTATGGCATGGAGGCAGTAATCCCTCTAGAAGTTGGCCTCCCTACCATCAGAAGCGAAACTTTTGATCCAGACTTGAATGGCGAGGCCATAGCCTTAGAACTCGACCTTAAGGAACAAATAAGAGAGAAGGCATTGGTATACATTGCCTCATATAAACAGGAGTTGTCTAGGAAATACAGTAAAGCAGTGCACCCAAGGCAATTTAAGATTGGAGATTGTGTACTGCACAAAGTAACGGGAAACACTTTGGTGCCTAGAGATGACAAATTAAGACCTAATTGGGAAGGACCATACAAAGTGGTCGGTTTGGCTGGAAAATGGGCATATCACCTAAAAGATGTGGACGACAGAGCTATTCCACGGCCATGGAATACGGCTAATCTCAAAGTATTTTATTTTTTGCTCTTTCTTAAAACACTTGTAGTTTTTCTTTTTCAATAAAACAAATAGACATTTCTTCAGTGAAAATTCTTTCCTCTGTTTGTATAAATTATTCGTACACACAGCCCGACTGGGGACAACTCAAGAAGGTTGACAGGATTGACCAACACTTTTTTCTTCATTTAGCCAAGATAAGGATCTAAGCTTAGGAAGGTTGGTAGGTTTGATCAACACTTATGCACTCTTTAGCCGAAATAAGAATTTCGACTGAAGAAAAGTTGGCAAGTTTGACCAACACTTTTGCACTCTTTAGCTGAAATAAGGATTTCGACTAAAGAAGGTTGGCATGTTTGACCAACACTTTTTCTTTTCTTCATCGGAGATAAGGATCTAGACTCAAGAAGGTTAGCAGGTTTGACCAACACTTTTTTCTTCCTATAGCCGAGATAAGGATCTAGGCTCGGGAAGGTTGGTAGGTTTGACAAACACCTTTCCACTCTTTAGCCGAAATAAGGATTTCGACTAAAGAGGGTTGACAGGTTTGACTAACACTTTTTTCTTCCTTTAGCCGAGATAAGGATCTAGACTTAGGAAGATTGGCAGGTTTTTAGCACTCTTTAGTCGTGATAAGGATTTTGGCTAGAAGGTTGGCGGGTGTAACCAACTTTTTCCTTTCCTTAACTAAAACAAAAATCTCGGTTAAAAAGGTTTGCAGTTTTTTCGCACGTTGTTCTTCAGCCGAGATAGGTGCCTTGGCCAAGAAAAGGTGGGCAGGATAAGGTAAGGCCGAGCTAAACTAGTCCGGCTCGGCTTTCAGTAAGGACAATACACTACAAATAGAGAAAAAGTGTAGTAACCGAGCAAGAAGACATTGGAACAATAACTTTTTCATTAAGTAAAAGGTGACAACAAGAGTTGGGGGCTTATAGCCCGGTTATATTTCACAGTACAAAAACACAAGAAAACAAAGCAAAAGAACTAGGAAAAAATGGGAGGCTTCCTGGTTATGCAAAAAGGTCATCAAGATCGGTGTCTAAGTCACCACGGACTTCGCTGCTGGGCAGGCCAGTTCTGCCTTCAACTTCATGGGTTAGATCGGTCACGGGTACCCCGTCAACCGTATTAGGCAAGCTTGGCTGAGCAAATCCACCGGAGTGGAAAGTGAAGACTGGAGACCAAGATTGGAGTTGGTAGGAGGAGCATTGGCTAGGTTAGGGACCTCCTCTTCCTCATCCTCTTCTTGAAGGAACTTCTGTTGGACGACGTTTGCATAATCCGTCATTTAGCTCGGTATGAAATAGGGAGGAAGGTTCAGGAAGATCTCGGAGTCATGCCCCTGATCGAGCTGTTCAGCCGCAGCCTTCCTACCGCATTTAAAGAATATGTCTTTGGCTGCTTCACATTGCTAGACATAGGCTTCCTCCCCCTCTTTAAAACCTCGGTCCTCAGTATCCTCCATCTTTTTTCTCAGCTCTTGGAGCTCAGTGTTTTTTTTCTTCTCCAACTTGGCCAACTCCCGCAAATAATGATCTTTTTTCTCAGCTAAAGCTTTTTGCTTATTGGCCTCTGCTATGTTGACTAGTTCGGCCAACCTTGCATTTTCAGATTCTAGCTCGGTTAGCTTCGTCTTAGCCTCCTTCAGTTTGGCTGCCTTGGTGTTTGCATCGGCTACAACTGATCGAGCTTTTTTCCGTAGTTCTAGCACACTCTTGTGTGCCATATGGTTTTTCTGCAAGGCCTATAGGTAGAGAAAGAGTGGTCAGTTTAAACCAAGCAATCAAATGGACAGTATGGATATGAAAGAATTGGTGGACGACTTACAAGAACCATTGATTTAATCGCCGGGCGAATGGCTTTGAACTTGATCAGATAATCGTGATGCTCCATGTCATTAGCAAGCAAACGTTCTTAGAGAGATTAAAAGCAAGCGTGTGGTCCTTCTCAGCAACCACAAAGTCTTTGCTGGACATAGTGCGATTTTTATAAGATACGGATGGTGCCCACACAGGTGGAGAAGAAGGACCTGCTTGGCCGGACCGAACAGGCTCTGGGTTCGACAACACGGTCTTGGGGAGCACGGTCTCTTCCTCATCCACCAAACGTTGTTGTTCGGTTGATGAGGTGTGCGCACGCTTATTCTGTCGAGACGTGGTTGCCCTGGTGGTTGGAAGGGCGACCACTGTCTCATGCGGTTAACCGAAGAGTGCTAGTTCGGTTTGAACTTTGCCAGAGGCCTGCTCGATAATAAAAGCTCGTATGGCCCTCCTTTTTGCTATTTATTGTTCTTCAGTAAGTGGAATTAGATTAATTTGAAGAAGAGTGGGGTCCGGCTCGGGAGAGGACTCTAGAAGAAAATCAATTACTCTGGTCTTCCTCTTACCACTGTAACGGTAGGTCTATTGCACATCAAGCAGTTCGGTCCAATCGCGATGTCGGTAGCATAGTGTGGCTCGAAGTGCGGCTTGATTCGTGTATGCGTAGGTGGATTTAAGATGGTTCATATCTTCATGAGGAACAAAAAATCACAAGGGTTAGTACGGCAGTTGTTTTAACAAAGAAGATTAATCCAAGCTGTCCTTACTAGCTATTCCCTTGTTCCAATTGATGTTATAGCCCGGTATTTGGGCTTCCTAGTCTTCAAAATTTCCAAACACTTAGAGAAAATCATTATCGTTCAGGTCTTTATTTGGTGTACTCTTGACGATTTTCTCTTGGTCCTTTCTTGTTCTAAGGTAATAGACCCAACCATCATCATTCTGACCGAGCAAATATTGGTAAAATAGCTCGGCCAATCCAAGGTTGAGGCCAAGGCGGCGACACCATTTATTATTCTGTACGTGTTGGTGGATAATTGTGTGGGGCATAGTCTGGTTTGCCTAAGGAATTCACAAATGAGGGGTTAGACTGGGAATCTGAGTCCACCCTTTACAATGGACAGTAGTGTGAATGGAACAAAGCCCAGTCTACCCCAGGGCGTGGTGTCTAGCTCGGCTAATTCAAATTGAACGCCGTTGGGGATGTGGTAATCCCTTCGGAATTCGACTATAGAGCCGGGCGAATTCATGAGGAACCGGTATTTGCCCATTTGTGTGGCTTTTGTTTAAAAAATATCTGCTCGGCTCCTTAGCCCGGCTTGGTAGTGAATTGTGTGCCCGAATAAACCTAGTCAGAGTCTGCATAGTGAAGAACATAGAATATGTTATGGCCAACAAGTGACTGGGCTAAAGCATCAGTGTAAATTATTTTTGCTCGGTCTTGAGAGAAAGGACGGTGTATAGCTCGGCTAAAACTGAGGTAAGGTTTTTTTTTTGGTCTTGGGAAGCGTGAGGTGTTTATCTCAGTCCATGAAACGAGCTAGGGTACAGCCTGGTCATGTTTAGACAATGTTTTCCCTAGTTCGGTGAAGCGCATCTAAGTAAGCACAAACCTGTTTATAGCTCGGTTTCATTACGAATTTTGGATCAAAATCAAGGTTCTTATGTAAATTCCAGTTGCAGTTAGGTAGGAGTTCTTCCTAAGGCTTAGGGTTGTGAGAAGCTAATTCAGTGCTAAAGCTCATTTTTAGCATATAAGCAAAAACTATACATGCTTTTGTAATATCAATATAGTGGGTTTGTAAAGCTAAGAGAATCAAGCACCTGAAGAGCGCTATTTAAAGTATTTAGCAGAAAAAACGGAACTTACGAGTATTTTGGACATAACGTTGATCAGCAAACGATGCTTCTGCGGCAGTGTTGAGTACGTTCTGGCCAATAGTATCAGAGTTTGAAGGTGGGCCGATGCAGAATTGAAGTTTTGCTCTTAGAAAGTTGTTTTGGCTTTTGACTTAGAAAATGAATAGTAAACAATAATTGCTTGAGGAATAAGGGGATGAATATGAGATGGAGGTAAAACGACAGGACTTTTCGAATTTTAGAATAATGATTGACGGCTGTCACAGTGATAGAAGCAATCGTGAGGAGCCACGTGTCCCAATAAGGATGTGGTGTTAGCAACATAAGAGAGCGGGCTGTACGACCTCGAAGATAGGGAGACCGAGTAAATTTTAGCTCGGCTGGCCTAAGTGTTCCAATTCGGGTGGTTTCTGGATACTTTAGCACGGCTTGAAGATAATAATCCTAATCCCACTTCACAGATGGAATTAGGGGGAAATTGAGAAGGTAATTTATAATGGGCCGAGCTAAGTCCATCTGTTAGAATGGACCGAGCTAGGTGCAGTATCTTAGTCATTGGGCTGCGTCATGGGCCAAGGCACTAAATGAAGTAGCTCGGTCCTAGGCCGGGCAGATTTTCGGCTAAAATTTGGGCCGTGTTACTTATACCCAGGAGGGACCGAAGTAGGACCAAAGCAAAGGACCGAATTGATTTCAGCTCGGTAGAGCGTCATTTTCATTGTTCAAAACTCAGAACATGGTTTCTTTAGTTCGGTTTACCATGCTACCAGTTTGTGTAAAAAAGTGACAACCATCTCGCTTGGTTTGCAGTGAGTAGGGTGTTATAAGGATAGATGTTATCCTTATTAGAGTGATTCTTAGGAGGGCTCTGCTAGGGAGAGTTAAAGTTCTACTAGGATTGTGCCAGGTAGAATCTATAAAAACTCATAGCAAAACCAATGCTTTTTGTCTATTGTCTAATCACTGACTTAGGCATCGGAGAGGTTTCTGGCGGGGAACTTACTGATAAGTCCCATGTAACAAGTTCAAAACCCAACTAATCCCAAAACAAAATACTTGCACCAATTAGTCCAACACATTTTTAATTGTTACCAAAAAATCCTTTTTTTTTTTTTTAAATTTATAGACACTGTTCACATCTTACTACCGTCGGACTTCTGTTTAACGGTCGCCGGAGACTCACCGGAATGTCTAGAATATTGCCGGAAAAAAAAAATTAAAAAACATGTTATGAAACTGTAAAATTTTACAGTTCTAAAGAATGTTATAAAACTGCAAAATTTTACAGTTTTAAACCATGATTCATTCCAACACAAAAAAAAAAATTTGAAACTGCAAAATTTTACAGTTTTCACCGCCTGTAACTAAAACTCGAAAACTGCTTGTTCAGAATTCGAAAATTTTCTCCATTAGAATAGAAAAACAGAAGTGTATAGCAGAGAGAAAAAAAAAAAAGAGATCGAAGGGGAAAGACGGATGTCTAACCAAATCTGTGTAGATCTACTCAGATCTGATGTAGATCTGAGTAGATCTATATCAGATCTAAGTAGATCCATTCATCTTCTTCGTCGGAAAATATATCATCTTCTTCGTCGGAGTTGATTTCAATGCTTGGTGGTTATCAATGAACCCCGATCAATGGAGAAATATATGATCACCGGTGGTCCTCTTCCATGACAAACACGGTGACAGAAAAATGTAGAAAAAAAAATGAGAGAGGAAGGGAAGCAAAAAGCAGAGAGAGAGAGAGGAAAGGACTTTTGGGTGTAGTGAAAAAGTTATGGGATTAAATGGAGATCACATGTTTCCCATGGGACCTATGGGTAATTTCCCCGGTTTCTGGCACACACCTGCCGACTAGTTCACGTTTGTAGTTTTAGGTAGCAAAGCGACGATATTTGGAGGAGTGCAAACTTAATCAATAAGATTATACAAGAAGATTATTTCGTACTCGTGTAGGTGCTAAATTCTTATGTAACCCGATCATATCAAATTGTTTAAGACTTGATTTAAAATGTTTGGAGCAAATTGCAAATTACCAAAAAAAAAACAAATATACAGCCGGGGGCAATAAGTGGATGGATTCAATTAGGGAAAATATTAAATTAGTGGTAGTTTTAAAAAAAAAATTATAAATTAATAATTAATCATAAATATTAATAACTAAAATTATAAATTTGTCTATCAGTTTGCAAATTTTTTTAAAAGGTGCATTCATTTGTAATTTTTTTTTATTTAATTAAGATTGAGAACAATTTAATTATGAGTCATGGTTTTCTTAGTTGAAAATTAAAATCGATCAGCTACTATAATTTACTTTTTAAGAATATTTTTATTTTTTATAAATTTAAAATTTACAAGAAGTGAAATTTTTTTAAAATGGTATTAAAAAAGAAAAAATGGTGATTAATTAATTTTTAATAGTGTATATGGTATTAAATTCAGCAATTGGAAAATAAATAAAAATAAAAAATAAAAAAAAAGGCCTAATTACATAGAGGTGAATTCTAGGATTAGACCCAAAGAAGCCAAAGTTATCCTTAGATGGTCTTTACATAGAAGAGCCACTTAACCATATAGTGGTAAGTCGTGAACTCGCATATAAAGGGGATTCAAATTCAAACACTTGACACTGGGTATGATTCGTTCAAGTCTAGAAGATTCGCCCTTTCAACCATTTGTACTGTTGCCTGAATGGTTGACCCCGAAGAGAGTTGAGCTTGGACGTCAAAATTTAAACCTCAAGATCTTACCAAGTTGCCAGCAATTGAGCTGTTTTGATTTTAACCTCTTAATTAATAAAATAGATTGACAAAACAATATAATTAGTTTTTTAAGGTTTTTCTTTTTCATTTTTATTCTTGTATTTTTTTCTCTTTTTATTATCATATGTTACTATTAATTGTCGCTCATTGGCTTGCTTTGACAAGCTAACAAAAAGTTAACTTTTAATTTTTTTAATCAAAAAAATTAACTTTTTTTATCTAAGTCACTATTTAAAAAATTAATTTTTTATATTAAAAAAATTAAAAATTAAATTTTTATCGATTTTTCAAAACACCACATTATCAACGATCAACATAAAGTTACCGTCAACAGCAATCAATGGTAAATAAAAGGACAAGTGGACAAAAAAGAAGGATAGATCAGTGCACAAATAGACAAAAAAATAAAATAAATAGGATAATTTTAAACACAGACCTCGTGAAGTTTGGGCGGCGGTGGATTCATTTTGTTGGAGTAAAGGCTTCTAGAAGGTCGCCAACGTAGACTAATCCATTCTGCTTGACGCCTCTTGTATTTCAAAATTCTATTCCTATTATATTATTATTGAAATTTTAATAATTACACTGATTTTTCATATAATTGAAATTATTATTTTGATTTTCCTTTTCAATTAACTTAAGTCTCGTTTGACAAATGATAATTTTAGTTAAAAAATTAAAAAATCTATAGTTTATACTAAAAAATCAAAGTTTTTTTTTTTTTATACTTTTTGTATATCTTTTCGTAAAAAATTAAAAATTCATCTTAAACATATTAGTTTTTTGGGAAAATTATTTATAAGTCCTATTATGGGGACTTATGCTACATATGGTCCTACTAAAAAATTTATGTTCCCATAAGTCTTGTGGGAAGTTTGTTGACATATTTACTCTCAATATTGTTGTTAATATCATAAATAATAGTAAAACCATATATAGAAAATTAAATGTTACCATAGATCATATCTATATAAACGTAACGTAACGTGACACCTAATATCTATGGTAACATTCAATTTCTTATATAGGAAATTGAATGTTACCATAGATCATATTTATATGAAACGTAACATGACACCAACATAAACCAACAACATTTTCACATTTAATTTTAAAAAATAAACTCATTAAGTTTGTGAAACGTAACGTGACACGTTACGTTACGTTTATGTGGGTATCACGTTACGTTTATGTAGATGTCACGTTACGTTACGTTTCGTTTATATAGGTGTCACGTTATGTTACATTTATGTAAGTGTCACGTCACGTTACGTTTATGTAGAATCTTGTGGAATACATTCTTATCCAAATATGACTTGAGACTCTATAAGAAATTACACAGGACTTAGTCTACCAGGACTTATAAATAAGTCTCCCTAATTTTTTTTATATCATAATTTAGCTAAAAAATAAAAAAATTATTAAAAAAATATGTTCTCAAATGAGACATTAAGTTTGTGACATAAATTATTATAATACCCTTGAATAAAAACCTAGTAAAATATATGTTTAATCTCATATATTTTTCATCTTCCATTTTAGCTTAAAATGCACAAAACCGGACTCCCTTCACTCACTTTTTATTAGAACTTGATTTTTTTCTAATACTTTTTTCTGCACATAATTTTTTGCCCTATTATGGTAAATATATTCTTAACTATATTTTTTTATTTGGTTTTATTGTTAAAGAAAAGCATTTTGCATTACGATAAAGATTGGTAGCTCGAGAAATGTGGCTCGAATAGTGGCTCGAATAGACAAAACGACGTCGTTTTGTCTACTTTTTTTTTTCTTTCTTTTTCTTTTTCTTTTTCTTGCTTTTTGAATCAGAAGACAGAAAAGAGAGAGAGAGAGAGGAGAAAAGAGGAAGAGAGAAAGAAGAGGAAGAGAGGAGAAGAAAAGAAGAGGAAGAGCCATCATCGGTGAGTCATCATCGGTGCATCACCGCCATCAAAGGCGCTCGCCATCACCGCCATCACTGGTGACTACCATCACTGATCTGAAGATGATGATGTTCATCTGAAGAAGATGATCTGAAGAAGATGATGATGTTGATTTAGAGATGATGAGTATTTTTTTTTTAGTTCTAGATCTGAATCTGTTTTTTGTATATTTATTTATTTTTTACTTGTTCTGGATCTGAAAAAAACAAAAAAAATTGTTGATGTTGTATATCTGAATATGTTTTGATGATGTTGATGTTGTATATCTGAATATGTTTTCTGTAAATTTTAATATCTGAATCTATTTTAATATCTGTTTTGATGATTTTGGGTTTGAAAAACTTGTTTCTTCTTTCTTGGAAATAAGCTTCAGTGAGTTTGAAAAACTTGTAGCAACACTTTGCAATATGGGAAAGAAGATTTTATCATAAAATTAGCAAGTGCCTAATCTTCATCATATTTACAAGTTTTTCAGTGGGTTTGATGAAGAAAAAGTTGTTTTTGATTTGGGTTTTGGGTTTTTCTGAACAAATTTTTGTGTTGATTATGGAACGAATTTTTTCAGAAAAAATTCGCGAACAAATTTTTTCTGAACAAATTTTTGTGATGATATTTAATCTGGGTTTCTCTAGAACATCATCAAGAACAAATTGCTTGAACACCCTCATCTGGGTTGCTCCTTCTCTTCTTCTTCTTCAGCTTTCTTTTTCTTCTTCAGTTCAGAAAAACGCAAAAAAAAACAAAAAACAAAAAAGACACTAAAACGATGTCGTTTTTGTGTCGAACCAAATTCGAGCCACCGAATTTCGAGCTACGTAGCGGCGGGCTCGTTTGCATTATTATAATACTTGCTTGTTATGGCTTTATGTCGATCTAATGCACTCATTACTTATGAGAATAATGTGTTGACAAGTTTGTAAGTAGACTCATAGGAAATGCAATGATTGATCAATTTTATGTTGTTTGTGTTGCGTGAAATAGGTCTTACATAAAATTATTAATATTTTTTTTGCGTACAGGTGCATTAATTTTGGTGTTTTCTTTTTTTTTTTTGGGTATCTTACCCATGATTTTTTTTTTTATTTTAAATATTCATATAATATTAATACAATTTAGGGTAGGGTTTGGTTTGGTTTAGTATTCATATAATAGCTAAACCAAACCAAACCAAACCAAACCAAACTAAGCCTAAGTCTCATTAAATGAGGATCGGTTAGATGAATCATTCTTCTCCACGCGATCCTATCAAAGGCCATTTCGTTAGTCAAATTAAGTAGATTCATATATCTATTTACAACGTTAGCCAATGTTAATCTAAGCCTACCCCGTCCCCTAACACTCCCCTAACACTCCCCTTTATCGTTACAGTATCGCATCTTTTCGCTACTGCCTCTGTTGGTCTCCGTTGAATGTGACCAAACCATCTCAATCGATTCTCTCTCAACTTATCTTCTATCGGTGCAACTCCTACCCATTCCCAAATACATTCATTCCTAATTCTGTCTTGTCTAGTCTTACCATACATCCACTTTAGCATCCTCATCTCAGCCACACCCATCTTATCTACATGTTGTTTCTTGGTTGCCCAACACTCTGTCTCATATAACATCGCTGGTCTAATAGCCATTCTATAGAACTTACATTTTAGTCTAGTGGGTATTCATTTATCGCACAATACCCCAGACGCACTTCTCCACTTACACCATCCCGCCTTAATCCTATGGGCCACATCCGTATCAATCTTTCCCGCTGTTGTGATAATCGACCCTAAATAACGAAAATGTTCACTCTTAGGCAATTCTTGGTTCTCAATCTTCACTTCTCCTCTGCTTTCATTGTTACTGTTACTAAATTTACACTTCATGTACTCTGTCTTATTTTTGCTTATTCGAAAACCTTTAGATTCAAGAGCTTTTCTCCAAATCTCCAATTTTGTATTAACTCCTTCTCTAGTCTCATCCATTAGCACGATATCGTCTGCAAAAAACATACACCATGGCACGTCATCTTGAATATTTCTCATCAACTCATCCATAACTAAAGCAAAAAGATAAGGGCTTAAGGTAGATTTTTGGTGTAACCCAACAGTGACAGGAAATTCATTTGTCTCTCCAACAGGCGATCTAATAATGGTCACCACCCCTTCATACATGTTCCTAATCACATCAATGTAACCTTTTGTCATCCATTTCTTCTTTAACACCAACCATATTATATCTCGGGACACTCTATCATATGCTTTCTCAAGGTTGATAAACACCATATGGATGTATCTTTTCTTTTCTCTATACTTTTCTATTACTCTCCTTAAAAGATAAATCGCTTCCATTGTTGACCTGCCGGGCATAAACCCAAATTGATTCTCTAACACCACTGTTATATCTCCCAATCGGCATTCCATCACCCTCTCCCACACTTTCATTATATGGCACATTAGCTTGATTCTTCTATAGTTGTTGCAATTCTGGACATCTCTTTTATTTTTATATATTAGTACTAAAATACTCTTCCTCCACTTATCTGGCATGTTCCTAGTCAACCAAATTTTGCTAAACAACTTAGTCAATCAAGCAACCCCCTTTTTACCCAAGCACTTCCAAGCTTCAATAAGGATATCATCAGGTCCTAAAACCTTATTTGATTTCATCTTCTTAAGTGCAATCTCCACTTCAAAGTTCCTAATCTTACGATAAAACCTATAGTATTGGTTTATCGTATTACTAGTCATTTCTTCCCCTATTGCCGTACCTCCATGTTCCTCATTTAATGATTTCTCAAAATAATCTCTTCATCCTTCACCAATACCTTAGAATCTTCACTCTTGATGTACTTAACTTGATTAAAATCTCTTGTTTTCCTCTCCCGTATCTTAGCAAGTTTGTATACTCTCTTCTCTCATTCTTTACTATCTAGTCTAGTGTATAGGTCATCATAAGCTTTCAACTTGGCCTCTCTCACTACTTTTTTGACCTTCTTATTAGCCAATCTATAGCTCTTAAGGTTTTCCCCAGTTCTATCCTTCTACCACTTTTTAAAGCACTCTCTCTTTGCCTTAACTACTGTTTGAACCTCTTCCATCCACCACCAAGTTTCCCTAGCACTGGATCCTTTCCGTTTCGACTCTCCAAGAACTTCCCTTGAGATTCTCCTCATACAATTGGCCATCGAGTTTCACATAGTGTTAGCATCATCTTCCAAGTCCCAAGTACCTTCCTTATCCATTCTATTCTTAAATATTTCCAGTTTATCCCCTTTTAGGTCCCACCATCTCGTCTTACGACGCCCACCATCCTTCCTAGCTTGGTATTACCCTCTAAAACATAAATCTAGTACCAAAATCCTATGTTGAGAGGTCAGGCTCTCTCCAGAAATCACCTTACAATCATTGCATTTTAGGCGATCAACTCTTCTTACTAAGAAGTAATCTATTTGGCTCTTTGACCTACTCTTAAAAGTTATCAAATGCTCCTCCTCCTTCTTATACATAATATTGGCCACCACCAGGTCAGAAGCCAACGCAAAATCTACGATACTCTCTTCAGCCTTATTTCTGTTTCCAAAACCGTATCCACCATGCACCATTTCATAGCCTACTTTATTTATGCTTACATGACCATTAAAATCTCCACCTATAACCAGGTTCTCTTCTACGGGCATCTCCTATAAGATCTCATCCATTTGCTTCCAAAAATCCCTCTTAGTCTGATCATCTAATCCTACTTGAGGGGCGTATGCACTAATAACATTCACTATATTCCCTCCAATAACTAGTTTAACTAACATAATCCTATCATCTTTCCTAATGACCGCCACTACATTCTCCACCAGACCCTTGGCAATTATGATTCCTATCCCATTCTTGCGTCTGTCCTTACCACTATAATACAGTTTAGAACCGGTATCCTCAATTTCCCTAACTTTCTCACCCGTACACTTAGTTTCTTGTACGCAAGCTATACTAACTCTCCTCCTAATCATAACATCTACCAATTCCATCGTCTTACAAGTTAAGGTTCCTATATTCCAAGTGACTACCCTAAACCTGTAGTCTTGGACTAGCTTCTTTACCTGCGCTCGTCCAGAAAAATGCTAAAACCTTTGCCCATTTTTCACCACACCCAGGCGTCGATGCGGCGCCATTTGCTCACTTTTCGAAACACCCGGAGGCAAGCGCAACGCGTTACTTGAGGGTAACGACCTAGCATTTAAACGATTCAAAGTAGGATTCATTTTCATAAGGGATTCGAACGATTTTTTTTTACGTGTTAGCTGTCGACTACCTAACACGCAACCCTTCTCCTTAATTCGGGATTGGGATCGGTGAAGTTAACAACCCCGGCGGAGTTGTTTGGTATTCATATAATATTAATACAATTTAGGGCCTTTATTAAATACTGGAGCCATTTGAGAACATCATAAAAAAAAAAGAAGCCAAAAATCAACTTTTATCTCATTTTGGGTCATATCACCTCTTACATAAAAAAAATCAAAAAAGTTAAAAAGGCAGCTTTTAACCATCTTCCTAATTATATGAAAATTTAGAAATTTTGTTCAATATTGTTAAAATATGCATGAGACTTTGGGTTGTTTTAAAAGGATAGTTAAAATCTGGCTTTTTGACTTTTTTTTAAAAAAATGTGTAAAAAATGTGAGAGATGATGTGATTTAAAATGAGTTAAAAGTTGGAAGATGATTTTTAACTATCTTCCTAACTTTTATGTAAAACCTTAGGGGACGTGATTGTAATTTACGCTTTAATATATATTAGCTACCTGAGGGGTAATCTTGTCATTTTTAGCCTCAAAATATATGACATCAGTAAATTTTGTGAAATGTGTTAACAGAATGGGAATCTTGATAATAATTTTAAAGTAAGAGAGGTCATTATTATTCTACAATTATACTAAACCTGAAAAAGAATTAGTGCAATTTACTTTATTATTTTTCACACGTAGATCATATTATGGTGTATTTTCATCCGGTCAAAATTAAATAGATCACAAATTTTTGTGGGTTAATATATTTTATTAATATTAAATTATAATTTTAAACAGTGTATACTGTTCGCATTTGTATATAAATAATTCCAATTTTTATTGAAATACAATAATTATAGCACAAGTCTGACTTGTAGATAAAATAATAACGGTAAATTAATTGACTATCTTTCAAATAAGTGGCTAAGTTTATGAATTTTAATAATTAAAGTGTTAAACTTTTTAATAAATCTATAATTTTTTTTAAAAGGTACCACTGATGTGTAATTTTCTCTATTAAAATTTATAATAAATCATGCAAGTTTGATAAACTAATTTTTATTTTTAATAAAGTTAAAGTTAAAGTAAGTGAAGTTAATATAGATAGATGTGGACACATAAATAATTAAGGGTAAAATATCTATTTGAGTATAAAAGGTATAACATTATTTTTTTCCTCACACGACTAAAGAAAATTGATTTAAAAAAAAAAGTGTTATGTGAACTAAAACTTTAAAGGTACATAGTGTAATTATTTTAAACTTATAAAACTTGAAATATTTTCTCTAAATTTTAAGAAAAGGTGATATAATTTACCCAGATAATAATGTAAACAGCAAATTACATTAAGAAACTTGCAACTATCAGAGTTATATATTTGTACATTTTGACATTTTAGCTAAAAAAATACATCATTTGTACCTTTCTTGCTTGATCCTTCCTTTGCAAACGACATTTGTATGATTTTTATAATTGAGGGAGTTAAAAGCGTAAAGATTATAAATGTGAAAATTAAAGTGATATTCAATAATGGGTAAATTACATATTGCCTCTTTTATGTTTGATCATTTTTCTATTTGGGCCCTTAAAGTTCCCCTCTATTTTGACCCTTTATGTTTCAAGTTTTTTCTAATTTATTTTAAAAACTAATTTTTGTTGAAAATTAGACAAAAAAACGTCACGTTAGCTGCCACATAACATAAAAATTATATTATTATATTAGGATTTTAGTTTGTACTACGTGACTTTCAATGCATCATTTTCTGTCTAATTTGATATGTAAGTTAGTATCAGGAGCAAATTAAAAAAAAAATTGAAACAGAAAAGAACAAAGTGAAAAATAAACTTCAAGAGCCTATGTAAAAAAATGACCAAATATAAGAGGGACAAAGTATAATTACCCATTCAATAATAGTGGAAGTAGATTTACACTATTATGTTTGGAAATTTAAGAAAGAAAAGACAATAAATGGTGGGTGAATTACACTAATTAATAGTCCCTATAGTTTGGGGTTTATGTCATTTTAATCCCTGACTTTTCGATTGTGACACATTTGACCTTGAATTTTGAATCTTGTTTCAAATAAGGATAATTGAAGATATCATTAGATTTTTAAAGGGTAAAATTGTCAATTTGATAAAATATAAACTAATTTGACAAAAATAAATGTCAAAAAAATATTTTTGAATTTTTAAAAATTATTTCTACCCACTAAAGATAAAATTATGTAAAATTGATAAATCTTTTAGACATTTATTTATATTTTTATCAAATTAATTTTTATTATGTGTTTGGATGATGATCATGCAAAATTAAATTTTAAAAATTAATCATGTAATTTTTATTAATTTTGTTTAATTTTACATAATTTTATCTTTAGTGGATAGAAATAATTTTTAAAAAATTAAAAATATTTTTTTGACATTTATTTTTATCAAATTAGTTTATATTTTATTAAATTGACGATTTTGCCATTGAAATTAAATAATGGTATCTTCAATTGTCCTTATTTGGAATAAGATTCAAAATTTAAGATAAAATGTGTCACAATTGAAAATTCTGAAAGTAAAGTAACACAAGTTCCAAAGTATAGGGAATGCTAGTGTAATTTGCCCATAATGATCACACAAGGTATGAGAAAAAAGAAAAGGAGAATCCTTTTGTTTATGTAAATATGAGAGAAAATAAAAGAAAAGAAAAGAAAAGATAGCAATTTCTCTCATTTTGTTTAGTTCAACTACATAAAAGGAAAAAAAAAATTTATTTCATGTTATATTATCAAAATATTTTTTTTTATTATAAATATTACTTTTTATTTTTATTTTTAATTCTTCTATATCTAATGTGGTAGTTTTATAAGAAATAATAATTAATTATTTTTCTCTCTCTCAATCTTTTCATTTTTAGGCTATGTTTGGTATGTTGGTTTTGGGCGAAAATATAGTCAGAAAAAGACAAAATAGATTAAAAAAATCAATTAGACAAAATATTATATTCAAATCATAATTATTTCATTTTTTTATCACAAAAGTCAAAAAATTAAAAAAAAAATATCGCAAATAAGACTTTTTAGCTCTAGACTCAAATAGCTATAAAGCCAAAAAGTCCATCCACTAAAGGCTTAGAGAGATTCAAAATGACAGTTATAACATAATCATTTTTTTGCCCTATTATTTGATATTTACTTATACAATAATGTTAGAGTGCCACAATTTTTGTGGCCACAATGGCTCAAAATTGTCAAAACGACGTCGTTTTGACATGTTTTGCACCCAAAACGACGTCGTTTTAACAGTTTTGAGTCATTGTGGCCACAAAAATTGTGACCCTCAAACATTTTCCTTACTCATATTTACTTATCTAAACAAGTAATATGGACAATGAAAAATACATATTTTTCTTTCTCTATCCAAATTATCTAATCTAAGCGAACTGTTAATGTAATTGACCCAAGTTTAAGAGTGAGGTTAGACTAATTTATTAACTAGAAGTCAAGAAGTTATTATAAAATATTATATTAATCTCTTTATTTTTTTTATATGATTTTTTTTTGGTTGTAAAATATTAAAAAATTAATTTTCAAAGGAGAAGTTTTGTTTGGGTTGAGCAATACTTGTGGAGCACGGAAGGACTATTTTGCCATTTGGCAAAAGTGGGGGTCTTTGTAAAGGAAGTGGATCACCTCTTGCACGCTTCCGTCCTCCCATCTTCCTGCACTTTCATCACACTCGACCTTATCTACCAATACAATCGAAGGGTCCTAATTAATCATAATTATATAAATTGCATCACAAACCCTTTTGGAAAACTTCTGCTCTTGTTCTTTCATATCATTATTGAGCTAAACCTTCCATCACAATTTAATTAAACTTAATATTATAAAATAATAATAATAAAAATTTGAATACTTAATTAATAATTATATGTGTTTAATTACAACAATTAGAGATGAAATGAAAAATAGTTTAGATTATATTTTTGAATTAGAAAATGAGTTAAATAGATTAAATTCTCTTTCGGTTACTGCTTTTAAACAATTTATAATAAATTATAGCAAGAGAATTGCTAGGATTAAAAATAAAATATCCTTATAAAAGGCAAGTATCGATTGCCAATGAAATTTTTTGCAAGAGTTAATATTAAATTAAATCCACAAAATCTGCAGCTGAAATTGGTATTAGAGCCCGATTTCTCGACCTTGTCAATAACATTTGCATGAGTATTAAATATAGTGAATAAATAAAATCTAATAACTTAAATAATAATACTTCTTTACAAATAATGATTGAACAAAATAATACCTTAATTAGACTATTAAAATAAAAAACAAAAATCTTAGACGTAATCAGTTAAAAATAAAAACCCTCAGTTCCCTATTTATTTGCGAAATTAGCCCTGGGACCGAAAACACATCATGGACGAATTTGTACAGATCCTAATCAACCCCCAGTAGCTTAGAAATCATTTTTAAAACTCTAATATTAGTTATTTAATTCTTTAATTATAGATTGATCACTCAAAACCCTAGTTTCCGATTTTCATCAATTTTGTTCGATTATTTGCCTTGTAATTCAAAGCGAAGCAACTTAACCGAATTATTTTTTTCTAACACTATTTTATCAATTCTATATTTGAAATAGATATATTTTAATTGAGCCCAAACTTCTTCACAAGGGTACAGATAGTACATAACATTTTCTCAAAATCGACTCTTTACTCAGACTCACACCTATTCACCCCCCTTGAACAATCTTTCTAAAATGGTTATGCATCATGAAAGTAAAATAATTTCTCATTATTCAAGCAAGTGAGACAAAATAGAGTAACCATCCTCAAAATCTTCAAGTAAAATCGCAAGCACATCTCAAATTTCACAATTTTTCATTCAAATGCCACTTAAATATCATAATCCAATCATTAATTTAAAGAATTAAAGATCAATTTCATTTCATCACATTATTTTTAAATTTTCAAAAATTAAGACACAGACTGCTCGAGCGATGAATGAGAACTCTCAATATCTCTACCTACAAAACGAGATATTGAGGACTCATTTTTCTTCGTTGGAGCTACTATTTGACCGCTCGAGCAGTCCCTCGATCTACAAAGTAAACTACTGAAAGTACCTCGTCCCTGTTCAGGCGGTCGTTTCACTACTTGAGCAGTTACTTGGGACAAATTGTCTCAATAGAACTTACTAGAAAAAAGATTTGATAGAATAACTCAAGAAGTAGAATATTATCCACAACAATTAGATTTAATATCTCAAGTATAAAAAAATAACAAAAAATAAAAAATAAAAAATAATTTATAATAAACCACAAACAAATCTAAAATAATAATAGTAATATAAGAGTGTAAATGAAATAATAAAGAACTTTAGGGGTCATATTGAAATTTCCTAATGGCCAGGCGTCTAGCATGGCTGGAGAGGAGTTAGATTCCTTTATAAACAAAGAGAAATGCTCAGAATATATCTTTACGGATTTCGAATACGGGTTGGTTTGGGATGTTAAAAAAAAGTGTATTTTTTGACTTATTGGTTTATATGGGTTGGGTTTGGGTTGGGTTTGATGTGATGTGTTAAAGAGGTGATGTGATTTAAATAAGATGATGTGACTTAAATAGGATAGTGACTTTTTGACTTTTTGTATTATTTAGTAGATGCCAAACTTGGCATAAAAATTAAATTGATAATGTGTAAGATTTACATATGAAATGAATCTAAACTACTAATTTTTTTAAAATAAATTCTGAATTGATAGTAGTGAATTTATAATATAAAAATGCTTTACACCACTAATTAGTGGTGGCTCTAATGATGTGGTAGTAGGTCCCACCCACTGCCACATGTGTTTTGTGCCTTGTTTTTTTTTTTTTTTAATTGCCACCTCACTAGTGATAGTATTAGTGATGATAAATTAGTGGTCTATAGCATTGCTCTTTATAATATTACGGATAAACAAGACCCAAATGCATGAAATTAGATTCACAAGAAGGGTTTTCATGGTAAACTCATTTTAAAACCCTTTGAAGTATATTCATTTAAATTCATTTTTAAACCCTTTGAAATATATTTTGGATAGTTTGGGAAAACAACAAACAGAATAAATCTAAAATAAAATTAAAAAAAACAGAGAAGAAGTCTTTTCTCCGTGCTCTTGATGAGAGAGAAATTGGAGAGAGAGGGAAGTCTCTGCGAAAATGGGTTTGACCATTCTCTCTCTCTCTCTGTCTTTCTCGTCCGTGATGGGATTCACACGCTAAATTCCCTTTCTCAGCCTCTCCTTCCCCCCAAACCCTTCTCTTGCCTCCCATAAATCCTCCTTCATCTTCGAACAAATCTTGGTGTAGCCAATTTTCTCTGATTTCCCACTTTTGTCTTGAATATTCCCATCATACCCATTTTATTTTAATTTTAATTTTCTCGGAAAACAAAATCTTGTCAGCTTGCAATTGGTCTGTTTTTCCTTCAAGGTTGGCTTTGAAGTTGAAGAAAACCCAGGTTCAGTTTTCTTGATTTCTTTGTGTTTTGGATCAAGATCGATCAAATTTCCACCGATCCCACTTTATCTTGCTTATATTTGGATACCCGTTTCTCCTACAGATCGGAAAAGCTTGAGAATTGAAGCTTTTGATTAATGGGAAATTGTTGTGTAACACCATCTGTTCAATCAGATGAGGTACAGGAAAAGGGAAAGCGAAAAAATAAAGAAAACCCATTTGCTAAAGACCATGGAAATGGTGGATACAAGACCCATGTGTTGGACAACCCAACAGGCCATGAAATTGAGCAGACCTACGTGCTCGGTCGCGAGCTCGGTCGCGGTGAATTTGGTGTAACATATTTGTGTACTGATAAATCTTCAGGTGAAGTGTTTGCTTGTAAATCCATATCAAAGAAGAAGCTAAGGACACAAGTGGATATTGAGGATGTGAGGAGGGAGGTTGAGATCATGAAGCATTTGCCTCCTCATCCCAATATTGTGAGCTTGAAGGACACTTATGAGGATGCCAATGCAGTCCACTTGGTGATGGAGCTCTGTGAGGGCGGTGAATTGTTTGATCGGATCGTTGCTAGGGGTCATTACACTGAACGGGCGGCCGCAGCTGTAACTCGCACAATTGTTCAAGTCATTCTGGTGAACATCTCTCAATCTCTCGTCTTTCTTTGCTTATCCATCTTATAGTTTTTGCTTTGATCTCACTTTCCAAATTAGTATTGCTTTGATCTGCATATGTATTATCTATTATATATGTGTTGTTGCAAAATGATGTTTTGTCACAGTGATTCCAATCTCAATCCAATTTTCTTGTTTTAAAATTTATAAAAACATGCCTTGCAAAACTGTTGGTTTTCTTCTTTACATAATTGGGGAAATATTTCCTAAAAACTTTAGAATTTAGATGGATCGAGATCCTCTCCATCACATACATGGTTTTAAAATAGTCTTATGAACTTATCTTTTTATTTATTTTTTATTTTTTCTGAAATCAAGAAAAAATCTTGCTTTGCATTAAAGTTTTTCAACTCTTTCACTTGTGGAGCCAACTTTTAGTTCCATAGTTCTTTTGAGTAATTTTTTTGACATAATAAATTTACATAATCACTACTAAAGTTATGTTATGTCATCTGAATTGAACTTTTAGCTAAAGCTTTCCTAACCAAATACATGATATGTACATGCTATGTTCAATAATTATATACCATATTTCTCACTGGCTTTTTGGCTTTAACTTTCTTTATTAAGGACGCATTAAGATTTCTGAACTCTTCCCTAAATGAAGATTTCTTAATATTCTTTGAAAATGGGGTAAGGCTGCGTACATTTTGCCTCCACAGACCCCACTTTAGCCGGAGCCCCCCTGCACTGGGTTGCCCCTTTTTCTTTTGTTTTTTTTTTAAATCTTATTTTTTGAATTCCCATTCTTAAAAGAAAATATATTTTTATGCATAATAAGATATATGTTATTTTTGCTATTTGGACGTGCTTCTAGATATGAATATATTCTCCTTTGTTATGCTGCAGATGTGCCACAAGCATGGGGTTATACATCGGGATCTCAAGCCTGAGAACTTTTTGTTCGCAAACAAGAAGGAAACAGCACCCTTAAAGGCAATTGATTTTGGGCTGTCTGTATTCTTTAAACCTGGTAATTCCTTTTTATAGCCATTGCACTTGAATAATTTGCTTTTTGGCCTTCATCAATTAGTTATCCCTCCATTTACACTATCTGAAATTTTATATCTACAGGTGAGAGATTTAATGAGATTGTAGGAAGTCCTTACTACATGGCTCCTGAGGTGCTAAAACGAAACTATGGTCCAGAAATTGATGTCTGGAGTGCTGGAGTTATCCTTTATATCTTACTTTGTGGTGTCCCACCTTTTTGGGCAGGTCAGTATCCGAATCAAAGATTTGATGTGTAATTTTCACTTCCTTGAGGGTTATATGCCTAAAAGGTATTGTTGTTGTGGGCAGGCATTACTTGAAAATTAGAAAATTGTGTTGGTGTGTTTACATTTATGTCACTGAACTACACAAATGCCATTCTAGTTCAAAGCATTTGAATGAGAGCATTTTAGTTATTTCATTTTATTTTGTTCAACTCAATTAGAAAATATGGATGGATGAAAAATGCAGCAGCATCCTCTATTCCTTACAACGGAGAATATAGAAACAAGGAATAGTAGCTTAATTGTGTGTGTGTGTGTCTGTGAGAGAGAGAGAGAGAGAGAGAGAAATTTCTGATTGTGTAGTCGCTATAAGTTATGTTCTGTGCTTGGCACTACCTATGAAACATGAGTAGCAACAACAAACACAAAAAGTATAATAAAAGCTTCTTTTTTTTTTTTGTTTCTCTCTCCCCTTAATAGAATGGGGAGGGGAATCGTTTGAGGGTCTGATTGGGTAAAAGAGGAACATACTGTCTCAGTATCAGACATTTTTAGAAATGCCTTACTTTGTGAGGATGACAAGTAGAATTAATCAGCTTATTAGTCATGTAAATGAGTATTAACTGTAGAGTGTTTCTTTATGAATGAACTTGTTAGATCAATAAATGTGTACACCATTTATATGGGTTCTTAGTGGATTTGTACTTCAGATTTTCCACTTCTTAGAAGTTGCATGACTGGAGTGATTTTCTAAGATAATTTCTCATCATTATTGACTCTTGAGATTTCTGTCGTATCTAAAAATCTATTCTTTGCTTTTCAGAGACTGAACAAGGAGTTGCCCAAGCTATCATTCGGTCTGTTGTAGATTTTAAAAGGGACCCATGGCCCAAAGTTTCTGACAATGCAAAAGACCTCGTAAAGAAAATGCTTGACCCTGATCCTAAGAGACGGCTTACTGCTCAGCAAGTGCTAGGTATGGTCTTGTTAAAATGGAAAATATGTTTATAAAATTATAATATTAACCAAAGTAACTGTTACTTACAAATTTTCTATATTCAGAATGTAAGAAACCTAAACCAAGATTTTTGCTGCTTAATTTCAGACCATGCATGGATACAAAATGCCAAGAAGGCTCCCAATGTTTCTTTGGGTGAAACTGTGAGAGCAAGGCTCCAGCAATTCTCTGTAATGAACAAGCTTAAGAAAAGAGCTCTAAGGGTAATGTTCAAAGCTTGATCAGAATGAACAATTTAGTACTATTTGCTTTTCCATTCAAGAAATATGTTTTATCAAGGTTAATCGATCTTGGTCACCTATTTTGTTACTAAAATTACTTGCAAAATTAACAGGTCATTGCGGAGCATTTGTCAGTGGAGGAAGTGGCCGGCATAAAGAAGGGATTCCAATTGATGGATACCAACAACAAAGGGAAGATCAACATTGATGAGCTAAGAGTTGGGTTGAAGAAGCTTGGCAGTCAGATGCCTGAATCAGATCTCCAGATTCTTATGGAAGCTGTGAGTACATTCCTAACTGTTTTTTAACTTTGTACCTTGGTATCAGATGAAAAGTATCACCTAGATCAATTTTGTTTAGGCAAATGTACTCTTATGAAGTTCTTACATTTGTGTTTGGACAACGCAACGAAGGGTATGATCAGTTGTAGGTGCTTTCGTATAGAGCACATTTTGCAATAGAGATTTTTTGTTCTCTTATAACCCACAGTTGAGAACAGCAAAAAATTGAAACAAAAGATTCATACATAATGATGTGACTAAATGTGCACCTTTCACTTTAAAACATAATACCTATAAAGATGAATTCATTTACAAGAATGACATTGCCACATCATTCTTGTGGAGTTTTTTTTTTTTTTTTTTTTTTTCATATTCCAGCTATCGTGCAAATTTGACTTGTAATGTCAATTATTTAACTTAATCTACACTAGACTAAAGATTTAAAGAAGAAAGAAAACACAGAAATACTATGATAAACTAAATACAGACCTTGTCAGTGTCCACATCCTGCATGATGGCATTAATGACTTCTTCATTGTTGGTCTCGACTTCATCAGCCAAGGTATCCCTTAGTTTCTTCAATCTCTATATAACACTTTGGTTTTGATCAAAGAATTTGAAGGCTTCGAGAAGGTGATCATCATTACCCCTCTTTCTGAGATGAACAGAAATAGCAACAAACTCTCCGTAAATCCAAATGTCCATCCTTATCCACATCACCCTGTAAAACAGCCTCAGATTAATTCGACAAAAATAAATTTATGTGAAATCAAAATGGATACAGGAACTGATCTTCAAGAATCCAATCAATTTTACCAATCCAGATGGTTATTACTGATAATTACTTGAGTAATTCCTTATTGCACTAAAAATATACATTAACCACAGTTTGAAGTGGCCTGGTGGTAATTTCTGGCCACCTGCAGTGAATAATGTTGATTTGATCTTTTTTTCCTTTTTTCTGAAAGTGTGTCGGTTGATCTAATAGAATGAGGATGAGAAAACAGAGATTGCACGAGAATACTGCTTAGATGTTCACAAATCATGGTTTTATTGCCAAAAAAAATTAAATTTTGGAAAACACTATTCTTACATC
>NW_021025709.1:319386-345949 GCF_004153795.1 Camellia sinensis | reverse complement strand
AATTAATTATTTTACATAATTTATTTTTTATATTGTAGTCCGAAACCAGAACACCCAACAGGATCTTCTTCATCCACAGTTACGCAACCGATATTAGCAGCAGGATGTGTGTCTGCACATCGCTTCATTGTCTGCATGGATGGAGCCATCGACTGGGTTTCTAATTCGGAAACCACTTTCAGACCGGCGAAAAGAGCATCTTCTTGCCGCTGTAAGGCGTTGATGAGCCGGATTAAATTTTCGGCGTTCTCTTCACTGACGACAAATAAGGACCAGTGCAACAATAAAAGATCCGGCTCGTATTTTAAAATCAACCGCCTAAATTGACCTAGAGTATTTACTTAAAATTTACTGAGTAATTTACTCGGAATTTACTGAGAATTTACTGGTAATTTACTGAGAGTTTACTTGGAATTAACTGAGTAATTTTCTAAGAATTTACTGAGAATTTGTTGAGTAATTTACTGAGTAATTGACGGAGAATTTGCTAGGAATTTACTGAGAATTTACAGGGAATTAACTTGGGAATTTACTGAGTAATTCACTTAGAATTTACAAGGAATTTACTGAGAGTTTATAGAGTAATTTACAGAGAATTTACAAAAAATTTTGTGAGTAATTTATTAGGAATTTATTGGGAATTTACTGAGTAATTTACTAAGAATTTAATGAGTAATTTGTTAGGAATTTATTCAGGAATTTATTGGAAATTTTCTGAGTAATTTACCGGGAATTTACTAAGAAATTTACTGGGAATTCATTGAGTAATTTATAGAGAATTACATGGAATTTACTGACTAATTTACTGAGAATTAATAGGGAATTTATTTAGTCATTTACCGAGTATTTACATGAGAATTTTGCTAGGAATTTACTGCGAATTTACTGAAGGATTTACTGGGAATTTACTGTGTAATTACAGAGAATTTATTGAGTAATTTACTGAGTGATTTACTGAGAATTTACTAAGTGATTTACTGAGTAATTTACTGAGAATTTACTGGCAATTTGCTGAGTAATTTATTGAGAATTTATGGGAAATTTGCTAAGTAAATTACTTGCAATTTACTGAGTAATTTATTCGAAATTTACTTAGAATTTACTTGGAATTTACTGAGTAATTTACTGGGAAGTTACACGGAATTTACTCAGTAATTTACTGCAAATTTACTGATAATTTCCTGAGTAATTTATTGAGAATTTTCAAAGAAATTTATTGAGAATTTACTAAGTAATTTAAAGGGAATTTACTGAGTTATTTACTAGAAATTTACTGAGAATTTATTACGAATTTGTCGAGTAATTTGCTGGAAATTTATTGCAAATTTAATGAGAATTCACTTGGAATTTACTAAAGAATTTACTAAGGAATTTATTGGAAATTTACTGGAAATTTTCTGAGTAGTTAATGGCAACTTAGTGAGTAATTTCCTGAGAATTTACTTAGAATATACTAAGTAATTTTCTGAGAATTTACTGGGAATTTACTTAGAATTTATGAGAATTTATTGGGAATTTACTAAGTAATTTACTGGAAATTTGCAAAGTAATTTACTGTGTAATTTACTGGGAATTTACAGAGTAATATACTGAGAATTTCTTAGGAATTTACTGAGTAATTTACTGAGAATTTACAGAGTAATTTTTTGAGAATTTAGTAGGAATTTACTGGGTAATTTACTCAGAATTTAATGAGTAATTTACTGAGAATTTACTTAGTAATTTACAGGGAATTTACTAAGTAATTTACATGGAATTTACTAGGAATTTACTTAAAATTTACTGTTAATTTATTGAGTAATTGACTGGGATTTTATTGTAAATTTACTTAGAATTCACTTGGAATTTACTGAGGAATTTATTGAGAATTTACTGGAAATTTTCTGAGAAGTTAATGGCAATTTACTGGGAATTTACTGAATAATTTACTAAGAATTTACTGAGAATTTACAGAGTAATATATTGAGAATTTACTAGGGCTTTACTGAGTAATTTACTGAGAATTTATTGGGAATTTCCTGAGTAATTTACTAAGAATTTACTGGGAATTTAATGAGTAATTTATTGAGAATTTTTAGGGAATTTACTGAGTAATTTAATAAGAATTTACTGGGAATTTACTAAGTAATTTACAGAGAATTAACAGGAAATTTACAGAGTAAATTACTGAAAATTAACTACGAATTTACTGAGTAATTTACTAAGAATTTTCTTGAAATTTTTTGGGAATTTACTGATTAATTTACTGAAAATACATAGGGAATTTACGGAGAATTTTCTGAGTAATTTACTGGGAATGTACTGATAATTTGCTGAGTAATTTACTTGGAATTTACAAAGTAATTTTCAGAGAATTTACAAAGAATTTATTGAGTAGTTTACTGAGAATTTGCAAGGAATTTACAGAGTAATTTACTTTGAATATACTGAGAATTTATTGGAAATTTACTGAGTAATTTTCCTAGAATTTACTTAGTAAGTTAATGAGAATTTACTAGGAATTAACATAGTAATTTACTTGGAATTTTCTTGGAATTTACTGAGAATTTATTGGGAATTTTCTGAGTAATTTACTGGGAATTTACTGAGTAATTTAGTGAGAATTTAATGGAATTTACTGAATAATTTACTGAAAATTTAGTGAGATTTTACTGAGTAATTTACTTTGAATTTACAAGAAATTTACTGCGAATTGACTAGGAATTTACTTAGTAATTTAGAGGGAATTTAATGAGTAATTTACACGAGAATTTACTGTGAATTTACGGACAATTTACAAGGAATTTACTCAGTATTTTACTGACAATTTACTGGGAATCTACTGAGTAATTTACTGAGAATTTACATGGAATTTTCTGAGTAATTTTTGAGAATTACATGGAATTTACTAAGTACTGTTCTAAGAATTTACTTGAAATTTATTGGGTAATTTACTGAGAATTTGCTAAGAATTTTACTGAGTAATTTACTAGGAATTACTTAGTAATTTACTAAGAATTTACTGTGTAATTTACTGAGAATTTACTCGGAATTTCCCGAGTAATTTACTGAGTAATTTACTCAGAATTTACTGAGTAATTTATTTAAAATTTTGTCACGCCCCATTTTTTATTACTCGAAGTCATTATCAAGTTCATTAACTTAATTCAATTTCAGAGATAACATGCGGAAATAAACTCAAATGTTCAACTAAAAGGAGTGAACAACTCTCTTTCGAATGCTAATTAAGTACAACATGAGTATTCTGAATAAGTTGTCCTCAGGCTTACAACATTAAATAATCAAATGAAGGGTACAACCCTTGTACATATATGGCATTCCGCCTACAACAAAGAGGCCCGTGGCCAACAAATAAGAAGATCCAAATCTTGTAGCACATCCTGTTAAACACCTGAAAACAGATTCAACAACGTGGGATGAACATATAGTCCAGTAGGGATCTCAACATGGCCCTCAACAATAACAACATAAAGATAGCTATGATCATGAATGCTCAATCTCATACTAGAATAGTAATGTGACAGTTTACACAAAATATACATAATTTTGCACTTTTCTTGAAAACAACCATTTCAATCAACGCCATAGGCGATTCATCTTTCCTTTTTCCTTTCATTAATCCCCGTTCCCAATCTTTCATAGCATTAAAAATTACTTAGGAAATAAATTCACTAAGACCACTATTCTCTCCCATTTCCCAACTATACAACATGTGTACCTTTTTCAAAACATAATTTCAAATATTCGATTCCCATCAATTCCCAAAAGACAAAAGACGTTTTGGTTTCTTTAAAACACAATCATATCTATACATGCAAACCCTAAATAAAAAGGGAGATAACAAATCATCAACATGTATAAAATCAACAGATGAGGCAACTCGGCCTTCCAAAATTTACAATGAACACAATCCAAGATGTTCCTAGATATGCAGAAACAACAACCACAAAACTTCGCTCTACTAGCTATGTCCGTAGTAAGCCAAAGATACACCTTTCACAACAACAAGCCAGTTTACCAGGCGCTAGCTGGAAGGGTATGGTGCTTTCGATTTTTAGCGCAATCAGTTCTCCAGGCGCTAGCTGGAAGGTAGCGGTACCTTTGATTTTAAGCGCGGGGTATAACACCAACAATCACAGCACAACAGGGCATAACCAACATGTATATTGCATACACATAAACTATCAAGATACCAGCAATGTGTTAAAGTAGATGAACACATTGGCATGATGCACACACGACAATTAAACACAACACGTCATCCTCCACCGATGACCAAGGACAAAACCTCTAGATGCATGTATACTGTACATCTATTAACAGACTCAATTATCATGAGATCACAAACCCATCAACAACCCAAGCATGGTAGTTACAAATTTATTCCCCAAATATGTGCACTCGACATGCATGATACAACGATCCGATTCCCATATTTATTTTCTATGACTCACATTGAGTTAATGTTTCATTCTTCACTTTCAAAATCAGCTTTCATAATTTTCCAAATCAACATGTTCCACCACTTATTCCAAAAACACTTTTCTCATTTTCCCAAAATCAATTTCATTCCTTTCCTAACCTTCCAATTCAATTATGCAACTTAAGTCATAATTATTAAATTAGGGTTTTTCTCCCTCTTTCTCAATATTGACCAAAAAGGCTCAATCAACAACAATAAACAACAAAGACCTCATTGAGACCCAAAATACACAAGTATTTGCCCAAAGAACAAAACCCTTCTTTTAATTTATCATGACACATATAAATTAGGGCTTTTCTATATTTCAACAACAACATGCTATTTTACGCCACAAATAGTCCAATGAACAACCAAAGACAATAAATCCATTTTTTTATTCAACCAACTCTAGATTCCCTCATGATTTTCAAACAAACCCAACATAGATATGGTTTTCATGCAATACAAAACTACCACATGTCTATCTATAGACGAAGTACTGAAAAAGAACAAGGAAATCCCTACCTCAAATGTAGAACTCAAGGAGAAGAAGAGCAAAATTCGGAAGTGCTCCAAATCCCAAATTTCTCGGATCAAAACGAAGCCCTTGACGATCAACACAACTTTTACAAAGGCCAAAGGGTAGGAAAACACTCTAACTAGATCAATCCTAAGAGAGAAGTTAGGTTTTAGAGTGAGGTGCTCTCCAATGGAGGTTTTGAAAAAGTAAGAGAGAGAAAGGAAATCAAAAAGTGATCAAAAAAGTGATTTCACGGACTGATATAAAAACAGGTCCGCTTGAGCGTACAACACCCCGCTCGAGTGTCAGACACAAGTTCACGCTCGAGCGTCCAAAGATCCGCTCGAGCGCCGGATGCACTCTCCCAGAATTTTCTGCAGACGTCCAAAATGCTGAGAGAAGGAAATTCACGCTCGAGCGTCCAAACTGCCGCTCGAGCGGAAAGGTAACAACAAAAGCCCGCTCGAGCGTAGAGACCAAAACCTGGGCAAAAATTCTAAGTTTTAAAACACGCTCAACTTATTCCCAACTTGCCCAACACAACCCAAAACTCTAACACAAAGAGTAAGGGATAGAAATGAGGATAAGACAACAACGAATCTACGGAACCGAGTCCGGATTACAGTTAAACAACAACAGGGAATACCGGGATCGCTATAAATTTAATGAATATTTACTAAGTAATTTACTAAGAATTAACTGGGAATTTAGTTAGTAATTTACTGAGTAATTTACTGGGAATTTGGTGGGAATTTACTGAGTAATTTAGTGTGAGTTTTCTGGGAGTTTACTGAGTAATTTAATAAGAATTTACTGTGAATGTACTTAGAATTTACAGAGAATTTATTGAGAATGTACTGAGTAATTGACTGGGAATTTACTGAGAATTTTCTTGGAATTTACTGAGAATTTAATGGAATTTACTGAGTAATTTATTGGGAATTTATGTGGAATTTACTGAGAATTTACTAGGAATTTAATGAGTAATTTACTGGGAATATACTGAGTAATTTACTGAGAATTAAGAAAGTAATTTATTGGGAATTTATTGAGCAATTTATTGAGTGTTTACTTGGAATTTACTGAGTAATTTTTTTAGAATTTACTGAGTAATTTTTTTAGAATTTACTGACTAATTTAATCAGAATTTGCTGATAATTTACTGAGTAATTTATTGAATAATTTACTTGGAATTTACTAAGTAATTTACTGTGAATTTACTGAGAATTTACTAGAAATTTACTGAATAATTTAATGAGAAATTACCTAGAATTTGCTGGGAATTTACTGAGTAATTTACTAACAATTTACTGGGAAATTACATAGTAATTTACTGAGTAATATACTGAGAATATTTTGGAAATTTACTGAGTAATATACTGAGAATTTACTTAGAATTTGCTGAGTAATTTACTTAAAATTTACAAGGAATTTACTAAGTAATTTAATGTGAATTAATTGAGTAATTTACAGAGAATTTACCGAAAATTTATTGAGTAATTTACCGAGAATTAATTAGGAATTTATAGAGTAATTTACTCAGAATTTAAAGGGAATTTACTAAGTAATTTACTAAAAATTTACTTGGAATTTACTAGGAATTTACTGAGTAATTTATTGAAAATTTATAAGGATTTTACTGAGAATTTACTTGCAATTTACTGTGAATTTAATGATTAATTTGCCGATAATTTACTTGGAATTTACTGATATTTTACTAGGACTTTACTGAGTAATTTACTGATAATTTACTAAGAATTTATTGAGTAATTTACTTGAAATTTACTGTGTAATTTACTCAAAATTTACTAGGAGTTTATGGTGGATTTACTAATTAATTTATAGGGAGTTTACTGGTAATTTACTGAGTAATTTACTAAAAATTTGCAGGGATTTTACTTAGAATTTATTGAGTAATTTTCTTAGAATTTACTGGGAATTTACTTAGTAATTTACTCAGAATTTACTGAATAATTTACTAGAAATTTTCTAGGAATTTTTTTAGAATTTACTAGGAATTTACTGAGTAATTTGCTACGAATTTACTAAGAATTTACTGGGAGTTTACTGATTAATTTACTGGAAATTTATTGTGAATTTACAGGGAATTTACTAAGTAATTTAATAAAAATTAACTGGAAATTTACTTAGTAATTTACTGGAATTTATTGAGTAATTTATCGTGAATTTACCTGAAATTTGCTGAGTAATTTACTTTGAATTTATAGAGAATTTATTCGGAAATACTAAGAATTTAATGAGAATTTTCAGAGAATTTACTAGGAATTTACTGAGTAATTTATATTGAATTGATAGAAAATTTACGGAGTAATTTACTGAGAATTTACTTAGTAATTTGCTGAAAATTAATTAGGAATTTACTAAGTAATTACTTTGAATTTATTGGGAATTCACAGAGAATTTACTGAGTAATTTCTTGAGAATTTAATGAGTAATTTACTGAGAGTTTAAAGAGAATTTACTGCGAATTTACTGACTAATTTACTGAGAATTTACTAAGTAATTTATTAAGAATTTAATGAGTAATTTACTGAGAATTTAATGGGAATTTTCTAAGAAAGTTATTTAGAAGTTACTGGCAATTTAATGAGTAACTTACTGAGAATTTTCTGAAAATTTAATGAGTAATTTACTAAAAATTTATTGGGAATTTACTTATAATTTACTAAGAATTTATTGGGAATTTACTGATAATTTAGTGAGTAATTTATTGAATAATTTTCCAAGAATTTTCTGGGAATTTACTAAGTAATTTATTAAGAATTTACTGAGTATTTACAAGGAATTTACTGTGTAATTTACTAAATAATTTACTGAGAATTTACAGAGAATTCACTAGGTAATTTATTTGGAATTTACTGAATAATTTACTGAGAATTTGGTGAGTAATTTATTGAAAATTTACAAGGAATTTACAGAGTAATTTATTGGGAATTTACTGAGTAATTTATTGAGAATTTACTGTGTAATTTACTGAGAATTTATAAGGAATTTACTAAGTAATTTACTTTGAATTTATTTGGAATTTGCTGAGTAATTTATTGAGAATTTACTGGGAATTTAGTAAGTAATTTACTAGGAATTTACTGAGCATTTTACTGAGAATTTACTGACTAATTTACTGAAAATTTACTGAGTAATTTATTTAGAATTTACTGGGAATTTTCGAAGTAATTTACCGAGAATTTACTATGTAATTTACTGGAAATTTATTGGGAATTTTCTGAGTAATTTACAGAGAATTTAATGAGAATTTACTGGGAATTTACTGAGTAATTTACGAAGAATTTACCGAGAATTTACTCAAAATTTACAGGGAATTTACTAAGTAACTTACTGAGAATTTACTTTGAATTTGCTCAGAATCTGATGGGAATTTGCTGAGTAATTTATTGGGAATTTACTGAGAATTTACTAGGAATTTAATGAGTAATTTACTAAGAATTTATTGGAAATTTTCTGAAAATTTTCTGAAAATTTATTGGGAATTTACTGATAATTTTCTAAGTAATTTATTGAATTATTTGCTGAGAATTTTCTGGGAGTTTAAGTAGTAATTTACTAAGAATTGAAAGGGAATTTACTGAGAATTTACTGTGTAATTTACTGAGAATTTACTAAGTAATTTACTTCGAATTTCCTTAATAATTCACGGAGAATTTAGTGATTAATTTATTGGGAATTTACAGAGTAATTTATGGGAATTTATTGGTAATTTACTGAGAATTTACTTAGAATTTGCTGGGAATTTTCTTTGAAATTTTCTGAGAAGTTACTGGTAATTTACGAGGTAATTTACTAGGAATTTACTAAGAATTTACAGTGAATTTACAGAGTAATTTACTGAAAATTTATTGGGAATTTACAGAGTAATTTACTGAGAATTTACTAGGAATTTGCAAAGTAATTTAGTGAGAATTTACTCAGAATTTACTGTGAATTTACTGGTAATTTACTGAGTAATTTTCAAAGAATTTGCTTGGAATTTATTGAGAATTTTCTCAGAATTTACTGAGAATTTATTGGGAATTTACTTTGAATCTACTGGGAATTTACTGAGAATCTACTAGAAATTTACTGAGTAATTTATAGAGAATTTAATGGGAATTTACTGGTAATTTACTGTGAATTTTTTGAGTAATTTACCATGAATTTAATGGAAATTACTAAGTAATTTGCTGAGAATTTACAGGTAATTTACTGGGAATTTAATAAGTATTTTACTCAGAATTTATTGGGAATTTACTGATAATTTACTTAGAATTTATTGGGAATTTACTGATAATTTACTTAGTAATTTACTGAGAATTTTTCGGTAATTTACTGAGAATTTCTTGGGAATTTATTGAGTATTTACTGAGAATTTATAGAGAATTTACTAAGTAATTTACTTGGAATTTACTGAGAATTTAGTGAGTAATTTGCCGAGAATTTATAGGGAATTTACTGAGAAATTTACTGGGAATTTGCAGAGTAATTTACTGAAAATTTACAAAGTAATTTACTAAGAATTTTTAGGAAATTTACTGAGTAATTTAATTTGAATTTATTTGGAATTTGTAGATAATTTACTGGGAATTTAATGAGTAATTTACTGGGAGTTTACTGAGAAATTTATTGAAAATTTACTAAGTAATTTGTTGGGAATTTACTGCGAATTTAGTAAGTAATTTACTGGGAATTTACGAAGTGATTTAGTAAGAATTTACAAGGAATTTACTGAGTAATTTACTTTGAATTTATAGGGAATTTACTGAGTAATTTGTTGGGAATTTACTGGTAATTTACTGAGAATTTAAATTGAATTTACTGAGGAATTTACTGCGATTTAAATGAGCAATTTACTTAGAATTTACTTGAAATTTACTGAGTAATTTACTGAGAATTTACTGGAAATTTAATTAGCAATTTACTGAGAGTTTACACGGAATTTTCTACGTAATATACTGAGAATTAACTGGTAATTTACTGGGAATTTATTATGTAATTTACTGAGAATTTACTACGAATTTAATGAGTAATTTACTGGGAATTTATTGAAAATTTACAGAGGATTTACTGGAAATTTACATAGTAATTTACTTGGAATTTTCTGGGAATTTACTGAGTCATTTACTAAGAATTTACTTAAAATTTACTAGGAATTTATTAAGAATCTACACGAAATTTTCTTAGTAATATATTGAGAATTTAATGGGAATTTTTTGAGTAATTTACTAGCAATTTACTGAGTAATTTACTTGGAATTTACTGAGTAATTTTCTAAAAAATAATTGGGAATTTACTAAGCAATTTACTGAGAATTTAATTAGTAATTTACTGAGAATTTACAGAGAATTTATTGAGTAATTTACTGAGAATTCCCTGAGAATTTGAAAGAATTTATTGAGTAATTTACTGACAATTTACTAAGAATTTACTGATAATTTACAGGGAATTTACTGAGTATTTACTGGAATTTACTAAGTAATTTACTGTGAATTTACTAGGAATTTACTGAGTAATTTATAGAGAATTTACTGAGTAATTTACTAAGAATTTTTTGGGAATTTACTGAGTAATTTTCTGGGAATTTTCTGGGAATTTACAGAGTCATTTAATGAGAATTTATGGATAATTTATTGAGAATTTACTGAGAATTTACTGTGTAATTTACTAAGAATTTACTGGGAATTTACTGAGTAATTTACTGACAAATTGCAGGGAATTTGCTGAGGAATTTAAAGTGAATTTTCTAAGTAATTTTCTGAGAATTTACTGGGAATTTATTGAGTAATTTATTGAGAATTTAATGAGAATTTACTGAGTAATTTACTTAGAATTTACTGAGTAATTTACTCAGAATTAATTGGAATTTATAGGAAATTTACTGAGTATACTAAGAATTTACTAGGAATTTACTGAGGAATTCACTGAGAATTTACAGAGAATTTAATGGGAATTTACTTGGAATTTACTGAGTAATTTACTGGGAATTTAAAATGTAATTTACTGGAAATTTACGAAGAATTTTCTTGGAATTTACTCATTAATTTGCTGTGGATTTACTAAGTGATTTCCTGAGAATTTACTGGGAATTTACTAAGTAATTTATTGAGAATTTACTGAGCACTTTACTGAGAATTAACTGGGAATTTATAGGAAATTTACTAAGCAATTTACTAAGAATTTCCTGGGAATTTACTGAGAATTTAGTGTGAATGTACTGAGAATTTATAGAGAATTTAATGGGAATTTACTTGGAATTTACTGAGTAATTTACTTGAAATTTAATTGGAATTTACTATGTAATTTACTGAAAATTTACTGAGAATTTACTTTCGTTTTACTCAGTAATTTGCTGTGGATTTATTGAGCAATTTACTAAGAATTTAACAGAAATTTACTGATAATTTGCTGAGTAATTTACGAGGAATTAATTGAGTAATTTACTGAGAATTTAATGGATTTTAATTAGAATTTACAGGTAATTTATTGAGTAATTTACTTTGAAATTACAGGTAATTGACTGAGAATTTTCTGGGAATTCACTGAGTAATTTGTTTAGAAATTAAAGGGAATTTACTGAGTAATTTATTTAGAATTTACAGAGAATTTATTGAGTAATTTCCTGGGGATTTACGGAGTAATTTACTAAGAATTTACACGGAATATAGTGAGTAATTTAGTGAGAATTTAAAGATAATTTACAGATAATTTACTTGAAATTTACTGGTAATTTACTGGTAATTTTCTGAGAATTTAAAGTGAATTTGCTGATAATTTGCTGCAAATTAAATGAGTAATTTACTGAGAATTTACTGGAAATTTACTTAATAATTTACTGGGAATTTAATGTGCAATTTACTGAGACTTTACAGGGAATTTTCTTAGTAATTTATTGAGAATTAACTGGTAATTTACTAAGTAATTTTCTGATAATTTACTGAGAATTTACTAAGTAATTTACTGTGAATTTATTGGAAATTTACTGAGAATTTACTAGGAATTTACTGAGTAATTTACAGAGATTTTACTGTGTAATTTACTGGGAATTTACTCTGTGATTTACTGTGAATTTACTGAGTAATTTATAGAGAATTTAGTGGGAATTTACTGGGTAATTTACTGGGAATTTACACAGTAATTTTCTTGGAATTTTTTGGGAATTTACATAGTAATTTTCTTTGAAATTTCTGGGAATTTACTGAGTCATTTACTGAGAATTTACTGGAAATTTACTGAGTAAATTACTGAAAATATATTGGGAATTTACTGAGAATTTACTCGAAATTTACTAAGTAATTTACCGGGAATTTACTGAGAATTTAATGTGTAATTTACTGAGAATTTACAAGGAATTTTTTGAGTAATTTATTTAGAATTTATTGGCAATTTACTGAGAATCTACTTGGAATTTATTGCGTAATTTACTTTGAATTTGCTAAGAATTTACTGGGAATTTACTGAGTAATTTTCTAAAAATTAACTGGGAATATACTAAGTAATTTATTGAGGATTTAATTAGTAATTTACTGAGAATTTATAGAGAATTTACTGGGAATTTACTGAAAATTTTTCTGAGAATTTGCTGAGAATTTACTGAGTAATTTACGGGAAATTTACTAAAAATTTACTAATAATTTACTGAGAATTTATAGGGAATTTACTGAGAATTTACTAAGTAATTTACTGTAAATTTACTAGGAATTTACTAAGTAATTTACAAAGAATTTACTGAGTAATTTACTGAGAATTTTTTGGGAATTTACTGAGTAATTTATTGGGAATTTACTGAGAATCTACTGGCAATTTACTGAGTCATTTAATGAGAATTTACTCAGAATTTACGAGTAATTTACTGGAAATATACTGAGTAATTTATTGACAATTTACTGGGAATATACTGAGGAATTTAAAGGGAATTTTCTGAGTAATTTTCTGAGAATTTACTGGGAATTTATTTAGTAATTTATTGAGAATTTACTGAGTAATTTACTCAGAATTTACTGAGTAATTTATTGAGAATTAACTGGGAATTTATAGGAAATTTACCGAGTATACTAAGAATTTGCTGGGAATTGACTGAGTAATTTACTGAGAATTTACAGAGAATTTAATGGAAATTTACTTGGAATTTACTGGGAATTTAATGTGTAATTTGCTGGAAATTTACTGAGAATTTTCTTGGAATTTACTCATTAATTTGCTGTGGATTTACTGAGTGATTTACTATTAATGCTGTGGATTTACTGAGTGATTTACTTAGAATTTGCTAGGAATTTACTAAGTAATTTATTGAGAATTTACTAAGTAATTTACTGAGAATTAACTGAGAATTTATAGGAAATTTACTAAGTAATTTACTAAGAATTTGCTGGGAGTTTACTGAGTAATTTACCCTGAATGTACTGAGAATTTACAGAGAATTTAATGGGAATTTACTGAGTAATTTACTTGGAATTTAATTGGAATTTACTATGTAATTTACTGAAAATTTACTGAGAATATACTGAGAATTTACTCAGTAATTTGCTGTGGATTTCCTGAGCAATTTACTGAGAATTTAATAGAAATTTACTGATAATTTCTGAGTGATTTACAAGGAATTTATTGAGTAATTTACTGATAATTTAATGGAATTTAATTAGAATTTACAGATAATTTACTGAGTAATTTACTTTGAATTTACAGGGAATTAACTGAGAATTTGTTGGGAATTTAATGAGTAATTTACTGGGATGAGTAATTTATTTAGAATTTACAGGGAATTTACTGAGTAATTTCTTGGGAATTTACGGAGTAATTTATTGAGAATTTATACGGAACTTAATGAGTAATTTACTGAGAATTTAAAGGTAATTTATAGATAATTTACTTGAAATTTACTGAGAATTTACTGGTAATTTTTTGAGAATTTAAAGTGAATTTGCTGATAATTTACTGCGAATTAAATGAGTAATTTACTGAGAATTTACTGCAAATTTACTCAGAATTTACTTGAAATTTACTGAATAATTTACTGGGAATTTAATGTGCAATTTATTGAGACTTTACAGGGAATTTTCTTAATTATTTACTGAGTAATTTACTGAGAATTCACTGGGAATTTACTAAGAATTTTCTGAAATTTACTAAGTAATTTACTGTGAATTTATTGGGAATTTACTGAGAATTTACAAGAAATTTACTAAGAATTTACTAGGAATTTATTGAGTAGTTTATAGAGATTTTACTGTGTAATTTACTGGGAATTTACTGTGTAATTTATTGTGAATTTACTAGGAATTTACTGAGTAATTTACTAGGAATTTATAGAGAATTTACTGGAAATTTACATAGTAATTTACTGGGAATTTTTTGGGAATTTACATAGTAATTTTCTTGAAATTTTTTGGGAATTTACTGAGTCATTTACTGAGAATTTACCGGGAATTTACTGAGAATTTACTTGGAATGTAGTAAGTAATTTACTGGGAATTTACTGAGTAATTTATTTAGAATTTACTGGCAATTTATTGAGAATCTACTTGGAATTTACTGAGTAATTTATTTGGAATTTGCTGGGAATTTACTGGAAATTTACTAAGTAATTTTCTAAAACTTAACTGGGAATTTACTAAGTAATTTATTAAGAATTTAATTAGTAATTTACTGAGAATTTACGGAGAATTTACTGTGAATTTGCTAAGAATTTGCGGAATAATTTACTGGCAATTTACTAAGAATTACGTGGAATTTACTGATAATTTACAGGGAATTTGTTGAGGAATTAACTGGGAATTTACTGGAATTTACTAAGTAATTTTCTGTGAACTTACTGGGAATATACTCAGTAATTTACAGAGAACTTACTGAGTAATTTATTGAGAATTTACTGGGAATTTACTAAGTAATTTACGAAATATTTACTGAGAGTTTACTCGGAATTTACTGAGTAATTTACTGTGAATTTACTGAGTAATTTACTGAGAATCTACTGGGAATTCACTGAGTAATTTACTAGGAATTTACTGAGAATTTGCTGAGTACTTTACTGGGAATTTTCTGAGAAATTTGCTGAGTATCTACTAGGAATTTATAGAGTTATTTAGTTAGGATTTACTCAGAATTTACAAGTAATTTACTGCTAATTTACTGACTAATTTACTGGGAACTTACTGAGTAATTTACTTTGAATTTACTAGGAATTTACAGTGAATTTACTGTGTAATTTATTGAGAATTTACAGGCAATTTACTGAGTAATTTACTAAGAATTTATAGGGAATTTACTAAGAATATACTTGGAATTTACTGACAATTTACTGAGTAATTTACTGGAAATTTACTGATAATTTATTGAGTAATTTACTGAGAATTTAATGGAATTTACTGAGTAGTTTGCTGGGAATTTTCTAAGAATTACTGAGTAATTTACGAAGAATTTACTGAGAATTTAATGGGAATTTCCTAAGAATTTACTAGGAATTACTGAGTCATTTACTAAGAATTTACTGTATAATTTACAGAGAATTTACTCGAAATTTTCTGAGTAATTTACTGGTAATTTAATGGGAGTTTACTATGTAATTTACTAGAAATTTATTGAGAATTCACTGAGAATTTTCTTGGGATTTACTGAATAATTTACTGTGGATTTATTGAGCAATTTACTGAGAATTTAGTGGAAATTTAATGATAATTTGCTGAGTAATTTAGTGGAAATTTACTGAAAATATAATGGAATTTACTGAGTAATTTACTTTAAATTTATTGGGAATTTACTGGGAATTTCTGGGAATTTAATGAATAATTTACTAGGAATTTGCTGAGTAATTTATTGAGAATTTACTGGCAATTTTTTGAGTAATTAACTGGGTATTTACGAAATGATTTACTGACAAATTCACTTGGAATTTTTTGAGTAATTTACTTAGAATTTATAGGTAATTTACTGAGTAATTTACTTACAATTTATAGGGAATTTATTGAGTAATTTACTAAAAATTTACTGGTAATTTACTGAATAATTTACTTAGAATTTACTGATAATTTATTGGGAATTAAATGATCAATTTACTAAGAATTTACTGGAAATTTGCTGAGTAATTTACAGGGAATTTATTGGGAATTTACTGTGTAATTTACTGAGTATTTACAGGAATTTACTGAGTAATTTACTGAGTATTTACAGGGATTTACTGAGTAATTTACTGAGTATTTACTAAGAATTTACTGAGTAATTTATTTAGAATTTACTTGGTAATTTACTAATAATTTACAGAGAATTTACTGAGTAACTTACTGAGTAATTTAATGAGAATTTACTTGGAATTTACCGATAATTTACTAAATAATTTACTGGGAATTTACTGAGTAATTTACTGGGAATTTACTGAGTAATTTACTTTGAATTTATTGGAAATTTACTAGAATTTATTAGAAATTTACTGAGAATTTACTGGGAATTAACTTGAATTTACTGAGTAATTTACTGAGAATTTACTGGGAATTTAATGAGTAATTTAGTGAGACTTTAAATGGAATTTACTAAGTAATTTATTGAGAATTAACTGGGAATTTACTGAGTAATGTACTGGAATTTTTAGTGTAATTTACTGAGTAATTAACTGAGAATTTACTGGGAATTTACATAGTAATTTACTTGAAATTTTCTGGGAATTTACTAAGTAATTTGCAGAAAATTTACAAGGAATTTACCGAGTAGTTTACGGAGAATTTATTGAAAATTTACCTTGTAATTTATTTAGAATTTATTTGCAATCTACCGAGTAACCTACTGGTAAGTTACTGAGTAATTTACTGAAAATTAACTAGGAATTTACTGAGTAATTTTCTGATAATTTACAGAAAATTTACTAAGTAATTTACTGGTACTTTACTGAGTAACTTACTAAAAATTTACAGAGAATTTACTAAGCAATTTACTGGTACTTTACTGAGTAAATTACTTAGAATTTACTTGGAATTTACTGATAATTTACAAAGTTATTTACTGGGAATTTACTGAGTAATTTACTGGGAATTTACTGAGGAATTTGCTGAGTAATTTACAGAAAATTTACTGGAATTTATTAGTAATTTACTGAGAATTAACTTTTATTTGCTAAGTAATTTACTGAGAATTTACTGGGCATTTAATGAGTAATTTAGTGAGACTTTAAAAGGAATTTACTTGAAATTTAATGAGTAATTTATTTGGAATTTAGCGAATAATTTACTGAGAATTTAGTGAGTAATTTACAGAGAATTTATAAGAAATTTACTGAGTTATTTATTTGAATTTGTTTGGAATTTACTAAGAATTTACTAAGTAATTTAATGGGAATTTAATGAGTATTTTACTGAGAATTTAATGGGATTGTACTGACTAATTTAGTGGGAATTTACTGAGTATTTACAGAGAATTTACTGAGGAATTTACAGAGAATTTACTGGGAATTTACTGGGAATTTTACTGAGAATTTACTGAGTAATTTACTGGCAATTTACTGAGAATTTACAGGAAATTTACTGAGAATTTACTGGAATTTACTAAGTAATTTACTGTGAATTTACTAGAAATTTACTGAGTAATTTACAGAGAATTTACTGAGTAACTTACTGAGAATTTTCTGGGCATTTATTTAGTAATTTACTGGGAATTTACTAAGAATCTACTGGGAATTTACTGAGTCATTTAATGAGAATTTACTCAGAATTTACAGGTAATTTACTAGAAATATACTGAGTAATTTTCTGAGCATTTACTGAAAATTTACTGAGTAATTTACTGACAATTTACTGGGAATTTACTGAGGAATTTCAAGGGAATTTTCTAAGTAATTTTTTAAGAATTTACTGGGAATTTACTGAGTAATTTATTAAGAATTTACCGAGTAATTTACTCAGAATTTACTTAGAATTTACTGAGTAATTTATTGAGAATTAACTGGGAATTTATAGGAAATTTACTAAGTATACTAAGAATTTGCTGGAAATTTACTGAGTAATTTACTGAGAATTTAATGAGAATTTACTGAGTAATTTAATATGTAATTTGCTGGAAATTTACTAAGAATTTTCTTGGAATTCACTCATTAATTTGCTGTGGATTTACTGAGTGATTTACTGAGAATTTACTGGAAATTTACTGAGTAATTTAATGAGAATTTACTGAGTAATTTACTGAGAATTAACTGGGAATTTATAGGAAATTTACTGAGTAATTTACTAAGAATTTGCTGGGAGTTTACTGAGTAATTTACTGAGAATTTACTGTTAATGTACTGAGAATTTATAGAGAATTTAATGGAATTTACTTTGAATTTACTGAGTAATTTACTTGGAATTTACTATGTAATTTATTGGAAATTTACTGAGAATTTACTGAAAATTTTACTCAGTAATTTGCTGTGGATTTACTAAGCAATTTACAGAGAATTTAATAGAAATTTAGTAATAATTTGCTGAGTAATTTACTAGGAATTCATTGAGTAATTTACTTAGAATTTAATGGAATTTAATTAGAATTTACTAGTAATTTACTGAGTAATTTACTTTGAATTTACAGGGAATTAACTAAAAATTTGCTGGGAATTTAATGAGTAATTTACTGGAAATTTACTGAGTAATTTATTTAGAATTTACAGGGAATTTACTGAGTAATTTCCTGGGAATTTACGGAGTAATTTATTGAGAATTTAATGAGTAATTTACTGAGAATTTAAAGGTGATTTATAGATAATTTACTTGAAATTTATTGAGATTTACTAGTAATTTTTTGAGAATTTAAAGTGAATTTGTTGATAATTTACTACGAATTAAATGAGTAATTTACTGAGAATTTACTGCAAATTTACTTGAAATTTACTGGGAATTTAATGTGCAATTTACTGAGACTTTACAGGGAATTTTCTTAGTAATTTACTGAGAATTAATTGGTAATTCACTGAGTAATTTACCGAGGATTTACTGAGAATTTACTAAGAATTTACTGAAATTTACTAAGTAATTTACTGTGAATTTATTCGGAATTTACTGTAAATTTACTGAGTAATTTACAGAGATTTTACTGTGTAATTTACTGTGAATTTACTAAGAATTTACTGAGTAATCTACTGAAAATTTAGTGGGAATTTACTATGTAATTTACTAGAAATTTATTGGAAATTTACAGAGAATTTATTGGGAATTTACATAGTAATTTTCTTGGAATTTATTGAGTTATTTATTGAGAATTTATCGGGAATTTACTGAGAATTTACTCGGAAATTACTAAGTAATTTTCTTGAAATTTTCTGGGAATTTACATAGTAATTTTCTTGGATTTACTGAGTCATTTACTGAAAATTTGTCGGGAATTTACTGAGAATTTACTCGGAATTTACTAAGTAATTTACTAGGAATTTACAGGGAATTTTTTGAGTAATTTATTTAGAATTTACTGGCAATTTACTGAGAATTTACTTGGAATTTATTGAGTAATTTACTGGGAATTTACTAAGTAATTTTCTAAAAATTAACTGGGAATTTACTAAGTAATTTATTAAGAATTTAATTAGTAATTTATTGAGAATTTACAGAGAATTTACTGAGTAATTTACTTAGAATTTACTGTGAATTTGCTGAGAATTTTACTGAGAATTTGCTAAGAATTTACTGGCAATTTACTAAGAATTACATGGAATTTACTGATAATTTACAGGGAATTTGTTGAGGAATTTACTGGGAATTTACTGGAATTTACTAAGTAATTTTCTGTGAATTTACTGGGAATATACTCAGTAATTTACAGAGAACTTACTGAGTAATTTATTGAGAATTTGCTGGGAATTTACTAAGTAATTTACGGAATATTTATTGAGAATTTACTCGGAATTTACCGAGTAATTTACTCGGAATTTACTGAGTAATTTACTGAGAATTTACAGGGAATTTACTAAGAATCGACTAGGAATTCACTAAGTAATTTACTAGGAATTTACTGAGAATTTGTTGAGTACTTTACCGGGAATTTTCTAAGAAATTTGCTAAGTATCTACTGGGAATTTATAGAGTTATTTAGTTAGGATTTACTCAGAATTTACAAGTAATTTACTACTAATTTACTAACTAATTTACTGAGAATTTACTGAGAACTTACTAAGTAATTTACTTTGAATTTACTAGGAATTTTCTAAGTAATTTACGGAGAATTTAATCAGAATTTACGAAGTAATTTACAGTGAAATTACTATGTAATTTACTGAGAATTTACAGGCAATTTACTGAGTAATTTACTAGGAATTTACAGGAAATTTACTGAGAATATACTTGGAATTTACTGAGTAATTTACTTAGAATTTACTGACAATTTACTGGGAATTTACATAGTAATTTACTTGGAATTTTCTGCGAATTTACTGAGTAATTTACTGGAAATTTACTGAGTAATTTACAAAGAATTTAATGGAATTTACTGAGTGCTGAAAATTTTCTGAGAATTACTGAGTAATTTACTAAGAATTTACTGAGAATTTAATGGGAATTTCCTGAGAATTTACTCGGAATTACTGAGTCATTTACTAAGAATTTACTGTATAATTTACAAAGAATATACTAGGAATTTTATGAGTAATTTACTGGTAATTTAATGGGAGTTTACTATGTAATTTACTGGAAATTTATTGAGAATTCACTGAGAATTTTCTTGGGATTTACTAAATAATTTACTGTGGATTTATTGAGCAATTTACTGAAAATTTACTGAGTAATTTACTTTGAATTTATTGGAAATTTACTGAGAATTTACTGGGAATTTCTGGGAATTTAATGAGTAATTTACTGAGAATTTGCTGAGTAATTTATTGAGAATTTACTGGCAATTTTTTGAGTAATTAACTGGGAATTTACGAAGTGATTTACTGACAAATTTACTTGGAATTTTCTGAGTAATTTACTTAGAATTTACAGGTAATTTACTGAGTAATTTACTTATAATTTATAGGGAATTTATTGAGTAATTTACTGGAAATTTACTGAAAATTTACTGGTAATTTACTGAATAATTTACTTAGAATTTATTGGGAATTAAATGAGCAATTTACTGAGAATTTACTGGAAATTTGCTGAGTAATTTACGAGGAATTTATTGGGAATTTTCTGAGTAATTTACTGAGTATTTACAGGGATTTACTTAGTAATTTACTAAGAATTTACTGGCAATTTACTGAGTATCTACTGAGAATTTACTGAGTAATTTACTGAAAATTAATTAGGAATTTACTGAGTAATTTATTTAGAATTTACTTAGTAATTTACTGATAATTTACAGAGAATTTACTGAGTAATTTACTTAGAATTTACTGACAATTTACTGGGAATTTACATAGTAATTTACTTGGAATTTTCTGCGAATTTACTGAGTAATTTACTGGAAATTTACTGAGTAATTTACAAAGAATTTAATGGAATTTACTGAGTGCTGAAAATTTTCTGAGAATTACTGAGTAATTTACTAAGAATTTACTGAGAATTTAATGGGAATTTCCTGAGAATTTACTCGGAATTACTGAGTCATTTACTAAGAATTTACTGTATAATTTACAAAGAATTTACTGGGAATTTACTAGATATTTACTAAGTAATGTACTATGTAATTTACTGGAAATTTCATGAGAATTTACTGAGTAAGTTACAATATAATTTAATGAGAACTTACAGACAATTCATTGTGTGATTTACTGAGAATTTACTAAGAATTTACTAGGATTTACAGAGTAATTTATTGAGTAATTTACTGAAAATTTGCTGGGATTTACTAAGTAATTGACGAATAATTTACTTGGAATTTACTCAAAATTTACTGAGTAAGTTACTGAGAATTTATTGAGTAATTTACTAAAAATTTACTGAGGCATGCGGGCCAAACCAAATCTTGCCTAGGAAAGGCATGTACACAAACAAGCCGCGGCTAACATAGAACGGTCCACTGAACTATGCTTCGATGTGAAAAGTATGGGCACATACCAGACCAAGCTCAATCACGGAAAGGCGCGAGCCATAGGCGGAGGTGATGCAGTGAATGCATGCAATCTACAATGCAGTATCTACAAATATGCAATGGGATGGAAATGGATACAATGGATATGGCACGCAAGCCAAACCAAATCTTGCCTAGGAAAGGCATGTACGCATACGAGCCATGTCTAACACAGAACGGTCCACTGAACTATGTTTCGACGTGAAAAGCATGGGCACATACTGAACCAAGCTCAACATGGGAAGGCGCGAGCCATGGATGGAAGGTGATGCAATGAATGCATGCAAGCGACAATGCAATATGCACTATATTCTAATGATGCATGACAATGCAACTATTTACAATGATGCATGACAATGCAATTGTATATATTTTTTGTTTTTGTTTTTGAAATGCGAATGATGCGTGAAATGCATGTTGCATGGAATGCGCGACAACACGTGGCTTAAGATACGTGTATAATGCAACTCATCGAAAGTCGTTCGGGCACGACAAACACCGAAGGACTTGCACCTTCAGAGGATTTAGGGTCTCCTAGACCGTAGTATGTACAGGACGGTGTGATGCGCAAAATGGCGCGATTGAATGCATGCAAAATGCAATGAGATGTGCAAAATAGCGCGATGTGTTAGACAACGCGAGTGCACAAGACAGTGCGATGCGCAAGGTAGCACGATGGAATGCATGCAAAATGCAATGAGATGCACAAAATAGCGCGACTGAATGCATGCAAAATGCAATGAGATGCGCAAAATAGCGCGATGCGTTTAGACAACGCGAGTGCACAAGACAGTGCGATGCGCAAGATAGCGCAATTGAATGCATGCGAAATGCAATGAGATGCGCAAAATAGCGTGACTGAATGCATGCAAAATGCAATGAGATGCGCAAAATAGCGCGATGCGTTAGACAATGCGAGTGCACAAGACAGTGCGATGGTTTGAAATGCACAAGACAGTGCGACGGTTTGAAATGCACAAGACAGTGCGATGATATGCGATACGCATGGGGCAACTTTTTGAGTTTTGTAAAAGCCAAAAAGGATACGAAAAGGATACACCTTGCACGAGTTCGAGTGCCACGCATAGAAGACACGACCCGAGGTCAAAACAGAGGCCGGTTGAGCGTCGGAAACGCACTGTTTCGCACTGTTTTGAGCAGTAGAGGCTCTGGACCCCACAAATAACTCAAACAAGGGTGTAGGAGGCTCCAAAATCACTGTAGGAGGCCACCGGATGTCCACCGGCCATCAGAATGAGTCACCGGCCGTCCACCGGCCATCATACAACTCCATCGGCACAATATTTTGCCGACCGGCAAAGAGTGTGGCTGACCGGCAAAGAATTGCTGTATCGGGACAGTTCTGTCATTTCGGCACGGGTCTTTTAAAATAGCGTTTCTAACTCTATGTTTTCACTTCTCCTTGGTCGAAAATTGCCTCCCTCTCTCTCTAGAGTGTTTTCCTCCCTCGATTCTCTCATTTTCTTGCGTTCTAGCTCCCGTTTCGTCGTTCGATTCGCGATCTCCTTCACGTTTCGGACATTTTCAACCGAACGAAACCTCGTTTCGGTGTTTCTTTCTCGATTTTCGCCACTCGGGGCTTGTTTCCCTTGAGTTTTTCTTGATACCCGCGTCTTTTCCACACTTCGGCTTTTCCGGTCTTTTCCGACCCTCTCGGGGTTTGACTTTTTGTTGACTTTTTGCCTCCTTGCCCGGTTTTTCGTCTTCCGGCCATTTTCACATCCACTTCGAGATGGCGGACGACCTTCCACAGGGCGGACCCCCTCCAGAGCATGAGATGGACCCCGAGGTCGAGCCTTTGCCACTCCGCGTTCGACCGTTCGATCCGGAGACCTACAGGCCCGCGGTTCACGAGATGCTCCCTGACGGACTATGCCAGTTCAGGAGCTTTGATAGGCACGTGCCTCCCGAGCTACTACTGCGTGAGCCTACCTCCCACCTGTCCTTCGGCGCTTCCGAGGTAACTTTCTTTCTCTGCTTTACTTTCTGCAATGTAGGATGCAAAACTGCCGTAGCTAGTTATGCTCTTTAACTGCTTAATTCTGATATACTGTATACTGTAGTTGATCGTAAACATACGAGCAACTGATATCTGTTTGAGACTGACACATGCACACACACTGCACTGACGCCGAATCACCCGAACATACGGCGCACACTGTATTTCACTGCATGCACACTGGTACTCGGTATCTGCTTGAGTCTAAAAACATGCACGCATGCTACGTTTGCACTGAACCATTCGAACATACTGACGCGTCACACGTTGTAGTTCACTGTAAGCACACCGGCACCCGGTATTTGTTTGAATCTGTAAACATGCACACATGCTGTATCTGCCCTGAACCACCCAAACACGCTGACACAACACACGTTGTAGTTCATTGTAAGCACACCGGCACCCGGTATTTGTTTGAATCTGTTAAAACTTGCACGCATGCTACATCTGCCCTGAACCACCCAAACACGCTGACACATCACATGCTGTGGTTCATTGGCGAGCACACCGGCACCCGGTATTTGTTTGAATCCGAAAACATGCACACATGCTGTATATCTATATGCTTCTTAGAACTGCATTTTGAATATTGCCTTGCAATTGTTGTTTTTGATTACAGGGGGATTCCCATACCATCCACGGGTATGGAAACATCGGCGCTTGGGACTGGTACCTCGAGCTACTAGATGCGGTTCGTGACATTGTCGATGAGGCCGGCTTTGGCATCTTCTGCAGGGGGCTCTCTCGACTGACTACCTGCAGGCCCTTGCTCGCTGCTCTAACGTAGAGGTGGTGGGATACGACCGATTCCTTCCACTTCCCCGTCGCAGGGGACATGACGATGACCCCTTATGACTTCTCGATGCTTACTGGCATTGGGGTAGGGGGTGATCCGATCCCCTTCGACATGGATATGGACGAGTGGGACGCTGCCCAGCTGTACTTGCTTGGCACTCAGCCTCCCCTCGCTCGAGCGGGGTTCGTTAGGTATTCGTGGTTTGAGAGCCACTTTCGAGTCCAGCCGGCCTTGGCAGAGGAGGCAGAGATGTCTCTAGAGGAGGTGGACCAGTATGCTCGGGGCTTCATCATGTTCCTCTTCGGGACGACTCTCTTCGCCGATCGGGCGAACATCGTGCCCTTATGCCTTTTGAGCGCGCTGGTGGACGTCAGGCAGATCCGCCATTACGACTGGGGTGGCGCTGCTCTGGCCACTTTGTACGGTTATATGAGCTCTTCTTCCCGCCTCAGTGGATAGCTTCTTGGTGGCTACTGGCGAGCTTGGGAGGTACGTCTTCTTCCTTTTTTACATTTCTGCTTCCTGCTTTCTGTATTCTGCACACTGCACATATACTGTACACTGCCCCACACTGACTGTACACTGCACACACTGTATACTCTGCTTTACACTGACTGCACACTACACACACTGTACACTCTGCACAATACACTGCACAACACACGGTTCTGCTGTTTTGCTTTATTCTGTATTCTGCCTTATCTGATAGTCATACTGACATCTGTTCTGCAGTTGTGGGTGTATGCCTACTTTCCTAGGCTTGCCCCAGTGCCCGATGAGGAGATCCCATTCGGCGTCCCCTTCTCCCATCGCTTCGATGTGCGATGCGTGCGGAGACCACGGGAGTCTCTCATTTTCTTCCGCCAATACTTCGACACCATCACCGCCGCGGAGGTATGTTCAACTTTAGAGTTTATTTTTTGGCTTTGCTTCGCACCGTATGTTTTCAATAACAGATAGACAATAAACTGCATTTTATTTTCAGATCACCTGGCAGCCTTGGGCTCCGTTGCCGGCCGTGGTGAGGGATCATTATGAGGGCTCCGGGGAGACTGCCCGCTGTCGGATTTTGCTGGAGGGCCCGGTCTGTCGGGCTTGGTACCTGGGCGAGCGCTTCTTGCGTCAGACCCTAGGTTTACCGGAGCAGATAGTGCTGGGTCCGCCTGCTGGCCACATGAGAGACACAGAGAGATTCACCGCCCGGGAGATGAGGGAGTACACCACCGGCTGGGGTGAGGAGCATCACAGAGGCGAGGGCGACTACACAGAGTACGTCCGGACCTATATTATGCGACCCTTGAGCGGTGGTCGTCGAGCTGAGGGGGAGAGGACAGGGGCGCCGGCAGCTAGAGCGGGAGCTAGGGCTGGAGCGGGCACATTGAGGAGGGCTCGAGGGCATGGCAGGAGCGGAGCTCGGGGGGGACAGGGGACTGGCTGGCCCGCCTTGCCCACTGCACTATCATATAGAGGGCAGGATGGGGCGATCTACCAGATCCCTTTTGCTCCTCCCTCGGCTGGTCATGAGTTAGCCGGCATCCCTAACTTGCCTCTGGTATGTATTACTTTATTTTGCATCTTGCATCTAGCATTTCAATTCAGTTTATTTGATATTCCGCAGAACACTGATGTATCTTATATTCTTGCAGGCGTCCTCCGGGTACACCCGGCAGTCCGTGGAGTTGAACGCTTCCATGATGGGGATGCTGCAGCGGACCTTTGACCTCCTGGCCCTTTACAGTATTCCGGTATGTTCTTCTGACA
>NW_021025709.1:240874-314596 GCF_004153795.1 Camellia sinensis | reverse complement strand
ACGGAGCCGATCCCTTTGATCTAATGCGGCCGTCACCACGATCTCTTCTGAATTCATGTGTCGTCATAAGTCCTGCCTCAGCAGGAATGGGGGCACTAGCTATTCTGTATCAACTCTCTGAACTCTCTGAACTGAAAAGGAAAACAAGCAGCGTTTCAGCCCAAACGGATCAAATACAGGTGTAGCCGAACAAACTGCACCACTGCTGAGATATGTTCCCAGAAATCATTGTCCCCGAAACTGAACCCTGATACCCGCAGATAACTGATTCTCGATAACACTGTACTGGTGCCCTCGGGCCTAATACTCAATCTTGCAAACTGAATATGTACGTTTCCTGTAGAGATACACTCTAAAGCACATAGCAAGTAAAGAACTAAAACACCCCTATATTGGTAAGGTTTCCCTGTCCATTTTGTCGGAGCAAGGGTTTCACTACGCACACGCAGCAGTTTCAAAACCACCTAAATCGGTAAGCAGCCTGTCCTAACTTGGAATGGTCCTATGGATCCGAATATGCACTAGGTCGAATGGTCGAAAAGGGTGCCTCGTAAAACAATCGGGGGTTTGTGTTCCCATACTGTTAGAGCGCATAACCGGTCAGCCTTATGGTCATGCCTTGACTAGACAAGCCTCCGGCAAACCGTTAGGGAATGGCAGATGGCAAACACGGTGTCCTAGGCGCACCAATGCACATGCAATGCAAAAGAACACAAATAAAATCAAAAAAAGGATATCTCGAGTCGAGTCAAGCTCTCTAAATCCCCAGCAGAGTCGCCAGAAACTGTAAACGCGCCCGTGGGCCTCATGCTACAGTTCGGACGATTTGTTGGCACGGTTCTTAATCTGAACCAAAGAGTCCAAATCCGGCAAATCGTTTTGAGAAACAGATTTTTTAAAAAGTCCAAACATGGACTGGCTTTGCCAGATACAGAGTCGCCACCTAAATATTTTAAAAATGGAGAGATTTAGGAAACCCTGATCTCGTGCCAAAGGCCACGTATCTGTCATCACCAAAGTTGCCTCGGCTCGGGAACTGGGTACGATCGGGGAAGGTCAGCTATGAACACCCCCTCTCGCCCGATCCGAAGATCGGCCTCTACTAACCGGGATATCCGTTTTTGAAAACGTATGTGTTCTTATTCCAGTATTAGCCTAGAATTACTATGTTATGCGCACAGCAAACAAGTATAGACTAGATTGCCTAATTTGGAAATAAGCATTGCATATCCGTTGTTTTGAAAAATGTTTTGGAATTTGCTATTCGCAAGTAGGCTAAAATACAAGATTTCAACGAGTTTTTCCGACTCAGACAATCCAACCTTCACCCACAGGCATTCAAACAGTTTATCACATAAGCATCTAGCCACATGGTAAACGTGCTGTCATGATAGCATTCACACTCATGCGAGATGCAAAGCAGGAAAATATACATAGTACTCCGTGCCAAAAACAATAAACTAGTTAGCCAACACATGCATGGTCCTAGTTCATCTCAAATTTGACTAATGCCAACACATACAGGATGCACTTTAGAATAGGCTCGGCTAACCTAAGTATGGCATATGAAATGCAGTCAATCGATGCACGTATTCAATTTGGAATTGAAGTCAAATGCAGTTAGCGTGATGTACCGAGCCTGATGCATGCAATACAAATGCATGAATGCACGCATGCATAGCATAAGGTATGCTAATTTTAAACATGACCTATTACTAACCATCAAAGTAGGTAAGTAAAAGGGAAGAAAGAAGTGGGGATTGGAAGACATGCACACACACGCACCCACACTATTACAGATTCGCCCTCACTCGTAGGGACCGAATAAATATTAACAAATATTAAACTACAAGCTAATTAAATATTACAAATTACCTAATTAGTTAACAACAACTAAGCTAGGAAAAACAATAAACCGCCTCGGGAAGAGCAGACTCAACGCCATGCGTGCTCCGGTCTTGCTCGGAAGTGCACCGCCATGCATAGGCTGCCTCTGTTTTCCCTGCTTTGCCCCTCTAGAGACTTCCAAAGTCTCAGGAATGCTTCCCTAGACATTGGGGGAGACCACCGGCTGAATAGGATTGCCACCGGCAGTGGTATGTGGTCACCGGCCATTGGTGAAGCTATCGGCAGAGGGAGGATTGCCGGTCAGCACTTAGCACTGCCGGTCGGCAGAGAGTTCCTGCAGAACCTGCAATTGACAGCAACAGAGGGCAAGACAGAGCATGGCAGTACAATTCAAGCCATATATGCACCAAACATGTTCCCTATCATGTGAATGAGCCAAAAGGACATGCTTCTTGATTCTCGGACTACCAATCGCGCATTTCAATGCGTGATGGCCTAAGAGACCAAGCATGCACATTTTGATGTCAAAATGCAATGCAAACCGACAAACCAAAGAGACTCGACCTCCATCATGACTTGGTCAAGAGGTAGAGCATGCATGCCAATGCAATGCGATCCTAATCATGTGAGCTAGCATGCAACATGAACATACAAGCAAGTGATGTACACTAGGTACACAAACTATGCAAACAAGCAAGCAAGCATGCAAGGCATGAGATAATGCAACCAACAAGTATGCAAGGCACGATGTGGGTGTTTAAGTATGTAAACAAACATGTGACTTCATTCAATCATGCAAGTTCAATTATGCAACAACTCACCAATATGCTACAACATACAAGGAGTACATGCAACAAACAAAGAGATGGACTTAAATATGATTTGGGCAGCTCTAATAAGGCCTAAAATAAGGGCCAAAATGACCAAAACAAGGGAACAAAACACATGCACACATACATATGATGAAAGGCCAACACTTAGGCACAAATTGGACAACCCTCAAACACATTTGAAAGAAGGTAATCATGGGCATATAGCATGCGACATAAGCATTGAAAATCATGTTAAAACATGAAGCCTTAAGACAAGGCCTAAAGATCACTTAGATGGCATCCAAATGTCTTAAATTCAAAGGCATGCACAAGTGCTAAAACATGGAGCATGCTACACAAACTTCCAAAGCTTCAAAGAGGTATCCAAGGCAAGCATGCAAGCGTATTAAAAGGACTGAAATAGCATGGCAATTGGTCCCAAATCACTAAAATAAAGCAAGGATGCATGCTACACATTCACGCACTTAAAGCCAACAAGCCAAAAATGCAAAGAGGCTATACAATGCATGCCATGGCCGACCCAAACAACTATGGACAGACCTCTAGTATGGCAAAATAAGCACAAAAGCTTCACAAAGCTAGACCTAAAACATGCTTGAACAATGGTTTACAACCTAAGGCATATTAAGGCCTAAACATGGCATTACAAGGTAGGTATACTAAGCATGCATGGTGTACCAAAACCAACAAAAAACAGAGGCATATTATAACATAATAAGCACAAAAAACAACTAAGGCATGATCAACATGAAGCTTAGCTAGGTGCTCCCACAAGAGGCCAAAAATGGTCCTTTTCAAGGACAACAAGGAGAGGGGGTGGCCCTCTCCTCCCTAGGACCTTAAGGCACCATCCTCACCTCTGAAATCCCTCAAGATTTCAGTGGTGAGGAGACCCAAACACCAAGGTCCCGGAGCTCACTCAAAATAGCACAAAATGGGGCCTCTCAAGGTCTAGGAGGGGTCAAACACCTGCAAACCACAAAACACTCTAAACAAACTATTTAGAGGGCCTAAAAACAGAACTTTTTTATGTTATACACTAAGCACAAAAATAGTTCTAAGATAGGCTAAAATACAATGCAAAAGTGGAGAATAAAGGGACTAGTTTCTTACCCTTGAAGACTTTCTTCACAAATGGTGGACCAGCTGGTTCTTCAAGCTCAAAACCACCCAAGAACAACAAAAACAACCTCTTAGAACCTCAGTAGCCAAGGGAAGGTGTAACACTATGTGTTTGTGTGCAATAGTAAGACACAAATGCACCTAGACACACACAAAGGTAAAAAGAGGGAGAGAAATAGAAATAGAATGTGTATGGATCCTAACCCTAGAACTCAAAACCCTAATATGGCTGTCTAAAATCTCTCTAACCCTAAACAAGGGAGAGGAGGGCTCCTCTTATAGAGCTTTTTGTCTTGTAAAGCTTACAAGACAAGCTTCTAAAGAGAGAGATCCCTCCATACACGTGTATGGAGGGGAGCCAAATGCAAGACAGCTGTATTAAAATATCTGCAAAAGCAGATGAACAGTAGTCGGCTGCTCAAAAATGCCATTTTGACAAAATGGACTGCCGACCGGCAACAAATAGTGCTGACCGGCAGTACACATTGCCGATGGCAACAAAACACCAACCGGTGGCCTCTAGCCATGGCCGGTGATGTGTGGGGATGCCTCACAAGGCATTCCCTACCCCTCCAAGGCAAAACACAAGTGTTTGGTGCAAAACCAGACACTAAGCAATCGAGTTCGGAGATCCTGAGGCAAGGCGCGTAGCCGAGATCTCCGGGAACTCCAAACGAACACAAACATGGATGATCACCGAGTGTTCAGACGATGACGTCCAAGTCTTGAGGACGGTCAAAAATGGGGTGTCTACAGCATACAATGTGTAACAACATGGAAATAAGCATAAACACATGTAAGTAAAGCACACGCGACAACGTGTACAATGTGTGAAATAAGAGAAACTTGAACACATGTAAGTAAAGCACATGCGACAACGTGTACAATGTGTGAAATAAGAGAAACTCGAACACATGTAAGTAAAGCACACGCGACAATGTGTATAATGTGTGAAATAAGAGAAACTCGAACACATGTAAGTAAAGCACACGCGACAACGTGTACAATATGTGAAATAAGAGAAACTTGAACACATGTAAGTAAAGCACACGCGACAACGTGTACAATGTGTGTAGTAGGAAAGGATTGAAACTACAAAGTAAATTGAAGCATGTTAAATGCAAGAACGAAACAAAGTATAACCACTACGCGCTTATTATAAACATGACAATACATTGTAATGCAACATATTTAAAGCAATTTGCGAAACTCGCAAGATACAAAAGGATACGAAGAAGGATACACCTTGCGCGTATTCGAGCATCGCACACAAAAGGCACTGTCCGAGGTCAAAACGGAGGCCGGTTAAGCTTCAAAAATGCCTTTTCTTGCACTGTCTTGAGGAATGGAGGTCCCAAACATCATATTTGACCCAATCAAGGGTGTAGGAGGTGCATCGGCCACAAGGGGAGGCCACCGGCCATCCATCGGCCATCAAATGAGACAATCGGCCAAATATTTAGCCGACCGGCCAAAAATTTGGCCGACTGGCCAAAAATGGCTGTGTCGGGGCAATTTTGACATTTAGCCACGGGTCTTGAAATATAGAGCCTTAAACCTTATATTTTCACTTCCTCCCAACTCGAAAATCCTTCCTCTTTCTCTCTAGGTGATTTCCCAACCTTCGAGCCTCATTTTTCCTTGGTTTTCTGGCCTTTTTCGTCGTTTGGTTCGTGAAACCCTTCCCATTTCGCACACTTTGAATCGAACAAAACTTGATTTCGGTGACTTTTCCTTGGTTTCCACCACTTGGAGCTTGTTTTCCCCAAGTTTTCCTCGGTCTTCGTGCCTTTTCCCACACTCCAACCTTTTCTCCCATTTTTCACCCTCTCGGGGTTGACTTTTCAGTTGACTTTTGGCATTTTTGCACTCTTTCTGAGATGGCTGATGACATTCCACAAGGTGGGAGTCCTCCAAAGATGGACGTGGACCCCGAGGTCGAGCTCCTACCTCTTCGTGTCCGACCATTTGATCCGGTGACCTACAGGCCGGCGATACATGTGCTCCCTCCTAACAGCCTCCGCCACTTCCGGAGCTATGCACGAGGCGCGCCACTAGAGCTTCTACTGCGCGAGCCAGAGTCACATTTGTCTTACGGTGCCGCTGAGGTATATTCTTCCTCTGTTTCATTTTTTGCAATGTAGAACACATAATTGTGATAGTCGATTCTGTTCTTTAACTGCTTAATTAAGACACACTGATACATCACATGCCGTAGTTCACTGTGAGCACACCCACACCCAATATTTGTTTAAATCTGAACACATGCACACACACTGCATTCTCAACTGAACAATTCAAACATACTGATACATCATATGCTGTAGTTCACTGTGAGCACACCCACACCCGGTATTTATGTAAAGTTAAACACATGCACCCACACTGCATTTTCATCAACTCTGAACGTATTCAAACACATGCACACACACTGCATTTTTATCAATTTTGAGTGTGTTCAACACTGTATTTCTAACACTAATTCGCAACTGTTTATTTTGAATACAGGGAGATTCTCATGCCTTCCGGGGGTATGGGAACACTGCCGCCCGAGGTTGGTATATGGAGCTGCCTGACGCGGTCCGTCATATCGTCGACCAGGCTGGTTTTGGGACTTTCTGCATGGGACTCTCGCGCCTCACTGCAAGTAGGCCCCTTCTTGCTGCTTTGGTGGAGAGGTGGTGGGACACCACCGACTCCTTCTACCTTTTTGCCACCGGGAAGATGACGATGACTCCCTTTGACTTCTCCATGCTCACAAACATCGGAGTAGGGGGTGATTCGATCCCCTTTGATATAGATATGGACGAGTGCGATGCCGCTCAGCTATACTTGCTCGGCACTTAGCCACCTCTTGCCCGGGCAGGGTTTGTGTGGTACTCATGGTTAGAGGATCACTTCCGGATCCAGGTGCCTACTACTTGGGAGGAGGAGGAGCAGTATGCCCGTGGCTTCATCATGTTCCTGCTGGGGACCACGCTCTTTGCAGACCGAGCAAACACTGTCGCTCTCTACCTACTGAGCGCGCTTGTGGATGTGACACAGATCCGTCGCTACGACTGGAGTGACGCAGGCTTGGCCACTCTTTACGGATATATGAGCTCATCCTCCCATCTCAGCGGGCAGTTGCTTGGAGGCTACTGGCGAGCCTGGGAGGTACATGTTCCCTTTTCTGTCTTTTTAATTCTGTTTTTTTTCATTATCTGTACATCGCACACACTGCTCGTACGCAATCTGCTTTACACTGGTTGTACACTGCACACACTGCACAATACACCGCACATACTGGACTCTGATTTATCTGTATACTACTTTGTCTGATAAGCATATTCATATCTGTTCTGTTGCATTCTGTAGTTGTGCGTGTATGCCTACTTTCTTAGGCTTTCCCCAGTGCCGGATGAGGAGATCCCTCTCGGTGTTCCATTTTCTCACCGCTTCAACGTGAGATGCGAGCAGAGGCCACGAGAGTCCTTCATATTCTTCCGCCGCTACTTTGACACCATCACCGTAGCCGAGGTATGTCAAACATTTCAGTTTATTTAAGCTTCTCTTTATTTTGTACTCTCAATATCAGTAGATAATAAACTGTGTTTTATTTGTAGATCACCTGACAGCCTTGGGCCCCGTTGCCTGACGTAGTTCGGGAGCGGTATGCCAGTGCTCAAGAGACTACCCGGTTCAGAGTTCTGCTAGAGGACCTAGTCTACCGCGCTTGGTACTTGGGTGATCGCTTCTTGCGGTAGACCTTCGGCTTACCGAAGCAGGTTGTCCCGAGGCCACCTCCCACCCATATGAGGCATACTGAGAGGTATACCTTTGAGGAGATGATGGATTACACGATTGGTTGGGACTCTGAGCCTTTCAGGGATGAGGGTGACTACGTCGAGTACATCCAGGCTTATATCATGCGGCCTTTGACTGGTGCTCGTCGGGGTGAGCGAGAGAGGCCAGCGGTGCCAGCAGCAGGAGCAGGGGCACTGAGGGCACCTCCAGCCCGAGGCAGGAGTGGGTCTCGGAGAGGGCAGGGAGCTGGATGGCCAGAGCTGCCCACGACGATCACATGCCGAGGACAGGGTGAGGAGACTTATCAGATTCGCTTCGCTTCTCCTCCGGCTGATTATGAGCTCGTCGGAGTCTATGGCTCGACCCCGGTATGTACTACCACACTTTGCATTCTGTATAGTCATTTCAATTCATTTGATATCCCACAGAATACTAATGACTTCAACCCTTTTGCAGGCCTCCGTCGAGTACACTCGCCAGTCCTTGGAGTTGACAGCCTCAGCGGTAGGGATGCTACAGCGGTGCATCGACTTGTTGACCATCTATAATATCCCGGTAAGTTCTTTCAACTGCAGTCTCAAACTCTACAAGATCAGTTTTATACATAATCTGATGCATCACACTATCGACACGACACTTGATACACAACACTCACGGCACTGATACACTGTAACCCACATACTGCTCACAGCGTTGCTCATGGCATTCATACACTGTACTCATACACTGCATTTTGTATTGATATACTGCTCAAAGCATTCATATACTGTTTTGCGTAGCATGACTGATGCATTTGCTATTTGTCCTTTCTAGGCCCCATTCCAGATTTCGACTGCGGGAGGTGCTTCAGCTGGACCATCTGTTCCTGCTCAAGGAGGAGGGGGAGCTAGGCGGAGGATGACTATCCATAGCCGAGGCAGACACAGACGCACCCGTGCTGAGAGCAGTTCATGAGAGCTCTCCCCCGATGATTCTGATGAGGAAACGGCGTCGTCCCAGGGTGAGGTCGGAGACGGCTCAGACTCTGACTATGGAGATGGTGACGGTGATCTTGGACCCTCCTCCAGGAAGAGGACCAGGACCGACTCCCGCACTTGAGACCACTGATGTTGATCCAGACTTTCTACTGCTTTTCTTCTTTTTGCTTTGCTTTATTTTTCTTTTTACTGGTAGTTTGAGCACATTGTACTGCCTTAGGCAGGTTTTACTTTCTCAAAACTATGTACTTTTTGCAAAAGACATGATGAAATGAAACAATTGTTTTGTTCAAAAAGTGTTACAATTGTACATTTCATGCATCGCATCGCATTACATAACAATGTAAATGAGATTTGAACTTTTGTTTGAAAATTAAGCATTTGCATCGTAATAATTAGGTAGTGAACCGAGTAATGACAAAAACAACTCGATAATCAAAACAAAGAACTCAATAAGCTAACCAAGTGTAAATACAACTCGATAAGCAAAGCAAAGACTTGAAGAATGTGAAATACAACTCGATAAGTAAATGTACAACAACTCGATAAACAAATTGCAGTAACAGGCGTGACTTCGCAAAATCATCACCAAAAGGCATTGGAAGTGGAATCAGTTACAAGTTCTCAGCATGTTCCATACATAATTAGCTCAGGGAACAAGAAGGAAGGCCATCGGCCACAACTTTTAGCCGATCCGGCAAAAGGGATGGTTGGTCGGCACTAATTTTGGCCGATCGGCCAAAAATGGCAAGCACCTCCAGAATGTTGACACCTGTCTTCCACTCACTACCTTATCCTCTACAAAAGCCTCAGTTTCGTAGTTTTCCTCATTTCAACACTGTTTTACATCAAAATGGAGGCATTTCTCATCCAAAATCTCACAACTTGGATTGCCACCTTAGACGGCTAAAAAAAGTTGAACTTCCGAGGCTTTGGCATTAATGCACTATTCACGCTGAGTCGCACTCTGCTGCACCTTCCATTTCTCCATGCCACGACAAGGTTTTGGAACCCGGTAACGCACGTCTTTAGTTTTGGTGGGCAAGAGATATGCCCTACCTTTGAAGACTTCTAAGCTTTGATGGAATCCGAGTGCAACGAAGAAGTCTTGCCCCAGCTTCGCTTCGGCCACGCCCAAGCCTTAGGATGAATGTGTGGGCTCACTATGCACGACGCTCGATCATTGATTTGTGACGGAATGCTGGACATTCCGAGTTTGATTCGTCGGTTTTCCGATGCCGGTGACCGTGGTGACCATCATTGGCAGGGCTTTCGGCGACATGCGCTTTGCTTGTGCATGCTGTCCCATTTCTTGCTTGCCCTAGGCTCGGAAGGGTTTAGCACTCGTTTGATCGAAGTTACCCAAGGCTTAAAAGAGGGCAAGAGTTGCATTGCCATGACACTGGCCGAGACATTGATGGGTTTGGACGCTTTCCATCGCTGGGAGACGACCAGATTCGCAGGGAGTCCACTACTGCTGCAGGTAATGTTTCCCACCATATCTCACATATATATTGCTCACATCACTCAGCCCTCGGGCTCGATTTTTCTCTCAACACCCTTTTCTCCACTTTTCTCTCATCGTACATCTTTCTATTATTTAATCTCTCATTTTTCATCCCTCCCCAAGTGTGGTTGATGGATAAGTTGCAGGTTATGGACTCATGCCCAGCGTATTCAGCTTGCGGCTATTTCTTCTGACAACGTCTGGTCGATGCCCTTGATGAGGGATGGTGGTTCGACTGGATGTGCAGTTTGTCCGCAGATCGTATTGCTTGGCATTATCCTTGGCTCAATCTACCGGTAATGAGCTACAGCATGTCCCGGCAGACCGGAATTCAGTTGATTGGCCTGACACACTGCGTGTTCTACTTTCCTTTCCAGTTCCAGCGCCAGTTCGGCCATGATCAGATTGGCCTGGCAGAGGGGATAGAGTACCCAGCTGCATTTCTGGTTCGAGGCGCACAACTAGCTCAGCATGCCGTGGCATGGAGGACGAGAGAGCTTCTGGCCCCTGCTCCCACTTTCAGTTACACCCTTTCTAATGAGTGCATAGATTGGCTCAATGAAGAGGCACATATAGGGCCCACTTTGGCATCCGAGGCTTCGACTAGCTCTGGGAGGGGACGCGGGAACACCTGACTATGCCCCAGATTTATTTGCCTTAATCAGAACTTTTAAGTCTTCTTGATGAATGTAATGAAAAGCAACTTCAATTTGTATGCAAGAGCAGGAGAACTTTGTATTGAAATCAATAAAATTAAAAGTTGTGGGTACTAAAAATTTCCCGTTTGGTGCAAAAATGGTCTAAGTTGTAAAAGATTAATTTGAGCAAAATCAACTTTTATTAAAACTTTTCAAAACCATTTTCGATATGGATCAGAACTGGACACGCCTGAGATCTGTCACTGAGATGTACAACCCCGGATCCCAGCAACTGGAAAGTTGCCCCTAGTTTGAGTAGCACTGCACCGGAGATTATAACCAAGCTCTTGAATGCTGAATAGACAAAGATGACCAAACATGACCACATGGACAAAGTTGATCGGGGAAGTGTTTATGGCTGGACTTCAAGATGAAGTTGCCTACGTATCCTAAAGATGGGAATCAAGCCTTACGTAGTTCGGCTGGGGTTCACTCGTGTATTGACACTCTCCTTTTGCACTCTAACTTTTGCCAAGGCCGCCCTTTGTGGGTTTTCAACCTTGCGAGCTCAATTTTTATAATTTCAAATTTTCTGTGCTCTAACTTTTGCCTAGGTCGCCCTTTCGGGTTTTCGGCCTAGCGAGCCTCTCAGGGAAAATATTTCTTCAACTTGTCCATCTTGACCGGTTGGGAGAACTCTAGGCCATCTAGGTCCATCAGAACGACAGCTCCACCTGACCAGATAGACTTGATGATATAAGGACCAGTCCAATTAGGTCTGAACTTGCCCCTAGGGTCGTGGATGAGAGCTCGGTTGTCTTTGAGCACCAAATCTCCTTTCTTCAAATTCCTGGACTTAACTTTCTTGTTGAAAGCCCTGGCAATTCGTCGTTGATAACCTTGAACATGGTACAGTGCTTTCATCCTTCTCTCATCAAAGAGCATGAGTTCCTCGAATCTGCTTTGCTGCCAATCTTCCTCAGCTATTTGACACTCAGCCAGTACTCGTAATGACGGAACTTCAATTTTGATAGGTAGAACGGCCTCCATCCCATAAACCAATGAATACGAAGTCGCTCCAGTAGAAGTTCTAATTGACATCCGGTAACCCCACAGAGCAAATGGCAGCTTATCTGGCCAGTCCCGGTAGGTTTCCACCATCTTCTGTAAAATACACTTGATGTTCTTGTTGGCGGCCTCAACTGCTCCGTTGGTCTGCGGCCGATACGTGGATGACTTGTGAAATGCCATATTGTATTTTTCCAACAAGTCGATCACTTCCTTCTTGAAGTGGGAACCATTATCTGAAATGATCTCGTTCGGGACCCCGTAGCGACAGATGATGTTGTTCCTGACGAACTTTGCAACATGCGAAGTCTTCAACACTGCGTAAGATTAGGCCTCAACCCACTTTGTGAAATCGTCTATCGCGACCAGAATAAACTCATGCCCATTGGACCCCTTCGGAGTGACAGCCCCGATCACATCAATTCCCCAAACTGAAAAAGGCCATGGCGAAGTCATATTGTATAGCTTCGACGGTGGGATGTTCATGCGGTTTGCATGGATCTGACATTTGTGGCATCGCCGAACAAAGCCGATACAATCCTCCTCCATGGTGGACCAGTCGTAACCCTGTCTGAGGATTTTTCGGGCCAACATCACCCCGTTCATGTGCGCTCCGCACTCTCCTCCATAGATGGCCTCCATTAGGCGCTTCGACTCTTCAGCCTCAACACACAGTTTATGCATCCCGAGATGACCTCTCTTGTATAGCTTCCCTCCATAGACGATGAACTGAGCAGCCATTTTTCAGATTGCCCTCTTGTCCTTGGCATTTGCCCTTGGTGGATACCCCTATTTTTTCAAGAAGTTCCAGACATCGTAATAGCAGGGGTTCTCATCTTGAAGCTCATCTATTGCAGCAATCAGTTCGTAGGCTGGCGCAAATTTTTGTTCGATGATGATTGGACGCATCTGGACTCCAAAAGGGATGTCTATCATGGAAGATAGAGTTGCTAGTGAATCTGCGAACCTGTTGTTCTCTCTTAGTAGATGAGCGAAGTTCAGCTTCTCAAACTGAGGAATCAACAAGTCCAAGGCCTGGTGGTATATTCTCATCTTTTTTTCTTTGACTTTCCAATCTCCTTTTGCTTGAGATACAACAAGGTTCGAGTCCCCGATGGCGTCCAACCATTTTTCCCCTAGTTCTAGAGCTACTTCTAGTCTAGCAATACACGCTTCATACTCTGCCTCATTGTTCGAGACTTTGAACCGGAGTTTGAATGCTAGAGGAATACGAGAATTATCAGGTGCTATCAGCAACACCCCCATCCCATACCCGTATTGGTTTGACGCTCCGTCAAAGTACATCGTCCAAAACTCTTCTTCAACATGCAGAATGGCCTCGTCTGGGAATAGGTACTCAACTGCTTCATCCCCTTCCACTGGGTGGTCGGCTAGGAACTCTGCTACCGCTCTCCCCTTCACTGACTTGCGCGTCACACACTTCAGATCGAATTCGGAAAGTAGAAGCAACCAACGAGCTAGCCTACCCGTAAGTGTTGGTTTCTCGAAGAGATATTTGATGGGATCTAATCTTGAAACCAACATTACAAAGTGAGCTAACAGGTAGTGCCGCAGCTTCTTGGTAGCCCATACCAAGGCTAAGCAAGCCTTTTCCAGCAGAGTGTAGCGGGTCTTGAATTCCAGCATCTTCTTGCTTAGGTAGTAGATAGCTCTCTTCACCTTGTCCTCAAACTCTTGTGCAAGCATGCTGCCCATTGTAGTTTCAGTTACTGAAAGGTACAAATTCAACGGTTTCCCCAGCTTAGGCGGTGAGAACACGGGTGGGTTCTGTAAATATTGCTTGATCTGTTCAAAAGCAGCTTGGCATCGGCCGTTCCATTGGAATTTCTTTCCTTTCTTCAGGAGGCCAAAGAGTGGTTCACAAGTCAAGGTTAATTTAGAAATAAACCGTCTGATGAATTGCACTTTACCCAGAAAGCATCGCACCTCCTTTTTAGTCCTCGGTGGTGGCATTTTTATGATGGCCTTGATTTTGGAAGGGTCGACTTCGATACCTCTCTGTGTAATCAAGAACCCCATTATTTTCCCTGCTGTAACACCAAACGTACATTTTTGAGGATTCAGCCGCAACTGAAATTCCCTGTTCCTTTGAAAAAACTTTTGCAAGGCGGTGTAGTGGCCCTCTCTTTCTTTGGACTTGACAATCATGTCGTCCACGTACACCTCAACCTCTTTGTGGATCATGTCATGCAATATTGTGGTCGCAGCTCGTTGATATGTAGCTCCAGCATTCTTCAACCCAAACGGCATCACTCTATAACAGTAGGTCCCCCACGGGGTGGTAAAAGCAGTCTTCTCCCGGTCTTCGGGTGCCATTACAATCTGGTTGTAGCTTGAAAAGCCATCCATAAATGAGAGCAATGCATGCCCCGCTGTGAAATCCACTAACTCATCGATATGCGGCAGAGGAAAGTCGTCCTTCAGATTGGCTTTGTTCAAATCTCTGAAATCCACACATACCCAGATTCTGCCATCCTTCTTCGGCACTGGAACGATGTTGGCCAACCAAGTTGGGTATTCAGATACCAGCAGGAACCCTACGTCAATTTGCTTGGTGATCGCTTTTTTGATCTTGATAGCCCAGTCCGGGCGAATCCTCCTGAGCTTCTGTTTGACAGGTTGGGCCTCGGAGTCAAGAGGGATCCAGTGCTGCACAATCTCAGGATCGATCCCAGGCATGTCTTCGTAGGACCACGCGAAAACATCTTTAAAATCTTTTAATAAAGCGACTAAGCGCTCGCGCTCCTCTAAAGACAACGTGGACCCGATCTGGACCAGCCGCAGGTCCTTCTCAGTACCAACATTAATTTGGATGATTTCATCAACCAAGGGTTTAACAAATCTCTCCTGCTCTTGATCAATTAATTGTTGTAAAACCGGAGGAATTTCTTCCTCGTCGTTTTCATCAAAATTTTGAAAGTTCTGATTAATAAAATAAATCAAAGGCACAGAAAAATACTCAAAAGCCACAGCCACTTCATTCTCATTAACCACTTCCAAGTCGCCTGATTCCTCTATTACAACAGACTCAAAGAAAAAAGAAAAATACGACCTAGACAGGACTGTGGCATCCGGGTTGTCGCCCCCAGGAATACCAGACTCAGACTCAGACGAGCTGGAACTTGATTCCGACCCTACAGACTCGGTAGAATCAGATTCTGGCTCACTACCTGACCTGGTGCTACTCGATAAGAATCCCTCCTCATACTGCCAGACGAGGGAGGGTGCAATGGATGCATCCAAAATGTTTGCAGATGGGCTCGCAGCTGCTTCATTTCCAATCATAAACACTGAGAGATCATCCCCCAAGCACTCATGTACGATCGGAGGATCTAATAGCAGACTAGCCAGTGCTACCCTCATTTCAATCTCGGTGCTCTCGGAATCCACTTCCTTACACTGCTCAACCTCAGCTGATGGGTCTGTCTGCTCTTTGGCAACATCATCCCCGGACAATTGTAAGTCAAAGAAGATCTCAAATCCCAGCAGGTGCCTCTTCTCGGCATTTAACCATGGCTCTGGGAAGCTGCAGAATGGAAAGTCTTCCCCCTTCCGGACAAAGCGTCCGTTCAGGGTACCCTGAATAGGTCAATGCATCAACTCAAAATGCCTCCCTGCCTGCTTAGCTCTGGCTCTCCCAGCCATCTCCTTGCCTTTCCTCACCCAATCCTCTTTGGTGGGCAGATAACCCAAGCCAAAGGTATGTGGGTTGTGCGGCATTTCGGCCGATATTGCAATGCCCTTCCGGCCACTTCTTCCTAGTCCCATCCCAGGGATGTACTGGAGTTTGTTCATGAGGTACACAGACTGTGCACTGACATATAACCCCTCATCAACAGCTAAGATGTTCTGAACGACCTAAGCCTCGGCTAGGGTAAAACCTGATAGGAACACATCGTCCGTGCCATGCTCGATTTCCAAAACCGGTGTAAACATTTCTGGCGGCGGATGGATTGATGAATTCCTAAAAACAATGGCCACTCCTTTCCCGTGGGGGTACTTCAACATTTGATGCAGGGTGGAAGAGACTGCCTTTACCTGGTGTAGCCACGGCCGCCCTAGGAGTAGATTAAAGGTCGTAGGAACGTCCATGACATGAAAGTCAATCTCGTGATGTCCTGGACCAACCTTGGTTTGAATTTGCACAGTCCTCATCACTTCTCTGCTAGTATTGTCATAAGCCCTTATCACCTGGGCAGTTGGCACAAAGTCCACGGGCTTCAACCCGATTGCATATGCTGTCCTTGACGGGCATACGTTGATAGCAGATCCTGTATCGACAAGAACCACCAGTACCCACTTGTCTCTGCACTCCACAGAGATGTAGAGCGGTTTATTATGGTTTGCGCCCTCAGGCGGCAGTTCCTTGTTAGAAAAGGTCAACGTCGGGGAAGCTCCTCCCGGAAAAACCAATCCTACCAGCTGCTCAGGCGTGGTGTCTATTGAGAGTTTGGCTTTGTCCATTGCAGATAACACATCTTGTCTATGGACTCGTGAAGCCATAAACAGTTCCCAGATGGAGATGTCTGCTTGTATTTTCTTCAGCTGTTTTAGCACAGCCTCTTCTTCGAGTAGCTTTTCTTTTTGCTTGTCTGCCTCCCTGTCCTTCCTAGATGCCTCTAGTTGATCTAGGTGTGGGGGTTTGAAATACCGTCCGCTCCTAGTCATGTGAACAACTTTGCCAATGTACCAGGTATCATCTGGCTGGTTACTCTCCCAGTCTTCATCTGTGTGGGCAAGGCATAGATCATCATCTTCCCACCACATGCCATCGGCAGCCGATAAGCACCTGTCTGGCTCCGTTACAACTATTCCTGTGCCCACAGCACCTTCCGTTCCTGTGCCCGTAGCATGGTCTGTTCCTGTGCACACAACACGTTCTGTTCTTGCAGGGGCCTTGGCCTTTCTGGCCCTCTGAAAATCTTCAATCCTTTCTCCCTCAAACTGCTTCAGCGCAGCTTGCTGTTCAACATCTCCTATATTCAAATTGCCCAGATCCCAAGCAAAATTCTTTACACCGGTGCTCTCCGGTGATGCAGACTGATTCCCGGCCCTTCCGGCCACAGTTGATGTCCCCGTCCCTAACGGACCCTGTTCTAGCTGAGGTTGTTCAACAACATCCGACTGGTCGTCAAGCCACCCAGTAGATTCTGCTGACTCATCAAACCAATTGACTGCCACGTCCCTGGAATCTTGCTCATTGAAAAACTGAAGGTTAGCAATGTCCTCTTCTAGTTCTGCCAGGTCATCCAGCCCCTGATTAAGTCCATTTTCCCGTACTACGCAAATCTCTGCCCCCACTGGCAATTCCACATTCGGCTTAGCCTGACCTGCTGATGTAACATAACCGCTCGGGTTGTACACGAAGCTTACAGACCTCTCAGGCTCTGTATTTGCATTCTCATCTGCCTCCGCAGTCGACCCACTTCTATTTTCGATAACTACCACCACCGTTTCAGGTTGGGTTTGGGAGATGTCCAACACACACAAGTCTGTGCTGTCAGGAATGAACACCTCCAGCTTGGGTAGGTGAGAAGGGGTGATATATATACTAGGGTCGTATGGCACAACCCCAGTTTGGATCATATTGATGCGTTTGGGAGGTGGAGCTTGGTTATGTGGTGGGAGAGGATTGGTTGTGACATCCGGTTTCTCCGGAGGCACGATCACCTTGTTGTCGATGAGATCCTGAATCTCGTGACGCAATCTATAGCACTGGTCGGTGTCATGACCATGTTGTTGGTGAAACGCATAGTACTTCGCCGGGTTATAGAAGGGGGGAAGTTTTTCTGGCAATGGCCGCGGCTCTAGGGGCTTCAAGTGCCCTTTTTTGATTAAAACCCTCAAAGCTTTGGACAGGGGCATATATAGTGGAGCGAAGGTTCTTTGGCCTTTGGGTGCATATCTGGCTATTTGCAAGCTACTACCGGACGCACCGGTGAATGACGTAGCTGCGAGGGCTCTTGGGGTATTGGTGGTGGTAACCATACTCACATATGAAGATCTAGCAGCTGTAGCACTGCTCGTGCCTGCATTCGTACTGCGGTTGAATGTTCTACTGGTCTGTTCTCTCTCATTATCAATGAGGCCCTACTTCATAGCGTCTTCGATCTGCACCCCTATCTCATGTAAATCTGCAAAGGTGGGGAGGAGGAGAACAATCATCTTCTGCATAAGCTTGGGTTGGAGGTTACGCACAACAATCCGAATCTGATCTTTGTCAATAGGCCTGATGGTCATCATCGAGGCCTTGGCCCTCCATCGGGTCACAAAATCGGAGAAGCTCTCCTTTGGTTCTTGCCTGGTGGTCTCGAGATCACGAGTTGTGACCTCGATTTGTGTATTGTAGGAGTATTGAGTTATGAAGGCCTCGACCATCTCCTCCTAGTTTCTCTTGACGGAATCTTCTAGTTTTGCATACCAGATGGCTGCTACACCTGACAAGGTCCGGCCAAACAAAGAAAGCTTTTGCAATCTAGAGAGGCCCATCGGCCTCAGTATATTTGAAAACAACTGTAAATGCACCATAGGATCCCCAGACCTATCAAAACGGTCGATGTGTGGCATTTTAAACTGATCTGGCAGCGTCACAGCCGAGTCAGTATACCCATCCTCTATATCTGGAATGGACTTCACACCTTGGGATTTTTTGAACAGCTTTTCAAGCTTGCTTACTTTTAACGCTGTGGGGTCCACCTCAAACTCAAAGGGAGAATCTGGTAGGTTGGTAGGTGTTTTGGATAGCTGGGGTAGAATTAGGGGTAGAGCCAGCCCCGTTGGAATGTCCGTATCTCCCTGGACATTTGGTGTCTCCCCGGGTATTGGAACTCCTGGTGGGGGAGGAACTTGGTATGAAGCAGATGCTCCGGTTTGCTGCTGTAACCTGGCGGTCAACTCTGCCTGTTGGGCCATGACCTCGGCCTGTTGTTTGGCAAATTCTGCTTGGCGGGTAGTATCCTGCTGCATAGTTTTCATGCTTTCCTGGAGCTGACGCATCATCTCCTCCATTCCTGCCATGTTATGCTGATCTAGCTGAATAACTGGTATATCTATCCCTACAGTAGAAACAAAGACCACAGCGTCCTTTTGACCTCCGCCTGGTAATCGGGGGCAAAGAAAGGAACACTGCTTGTCCGTCTATTAGATCCCTAGATCGATTAAGTCTACGACCTCTAACCCAGAGTGCTCGGGGGATATCTGCCTGGTCGGAATCAATGGTGCTAAACTACCTTGCAAAAAGATAAATAAAGCATAATAAGGAAATAATGAACAGAAAAACGGACAGCATAACAGCTTAAATAAAGACAACACACAGTTGGCAAATATAAACTGAATGGACTGTTCTCAACCACTGATCATTGTTTCCAAACCACTGCCCCAAATCTGAATCTGATACCCACTGATATAACTGATTCTTAAAACACTGATGTCCGCAGGCCTGATACCCAGACTTGCAAACTGATACACGCAACCCTGTAGAGGCACACTCTAAAAAAAGCACATAGCAAGCAAGTGAGAGCCAAAAACACCCCTATGGAGGGGGGGTAGGGTTTTCCTGTCCTAGTTTCATTAAGAACTAGGGTTTCGTTACACACATAGCGGTTTAAAACAACCTATAATCGGGTAAGCAACCTATCCCAGTTTGGAATGGTCACTACGGATTCCGAATATGCACTAGGTCGAATGGTAAAAAAAAAAAAGGGTGCCCCGATAAAAATCGGGGTTTGTGTTCCCATCGTGACAGAGCCCGTAACTGGTTAGCCTTATGGCACGCTTCTCAAAGTGAGCCTTCGGCAAACCGTTTAGGAATAGCAGATGGAAAACACGGTGTCCTAAGCACACCAATGTAAATGCCATACAAAGAGACACATAAGTGTAATCAAAACAAGATATCATGAGTTCGAGTCAAGTTCTCTAAATCCCCAGCAGAGTAGCCAGAAACTATAGACGCGCCCTCGAGGGCTTTGCTTCTATAGTTCGGACTCATACGTCACGATTCTGAATCTAATCCCGCAAAGTGCAATGCGAGACCGATAAATCACCAAGGAGTCCAAATCCGGCAAATCGTTTTGGAAAACTAGTTTTTAAGAAAGAAGTGCCAAACATGGACTGCTTTGCCAGATACAGAGTCGCCACCTAAATATTTTATTTTGGGGGAATTTAGGAAACCCTAACTCGTTGCCTAAGGCCACATGTCCGTCATCAGCAAAGTTGCCTCGACTTGGGAACTTGGGTACGATTGGGGAAGGTCGTCTATGAGCACCCCCGCTCGCCCGATCAAAGATCGACTACTACTAAACATGATACCTTGTTTTTGAAAACACATGTGTTCTTATTCCAATTATTAGCCTAGAATTACTATATGATACGCACAACACACAAGTATAGACTAGATCGCCTAAGTCGGAACAAAACATCTCATGTTTGTTTGTGAAAATGGTTTGAAGGTGTTACTCGCAAGTAGGCTAAGACGTGGATTTGCCACCCTCGAGTGGGCTTAGAAAAATATGATTTTGCCACTCTCAAGTGGGCTGAAAACACACATTTTGATGAATTGTCCCAATTCAAGTAATCTAACCTTCACCCACCGGCATTCAGGCAGTTATATCACATAAGCAGTTAGCCTCATGGCAAGCATGCTATCTTGGCAACACTCACACTCATGCAAGATGCTAAAGCATAAAAGCTTACCTAGTACTCCGTGCCAAAACAATAGCTAATTAGTAATCAATGTATGATCCTAGCTATGTTAAGATGCCTAATGCAACACATGCAAAATGCAACTAGAATAGGCTTGGCCATCTAAGAATGGAATGTGGAATGCGACAACTCGATACACGTATTCAAGTTGGAATTGAAATACTATGAAATTAGTATGAGGTGCCGAGCCCGGTGCGTGCAATATGAATGAATGTATGCAAACATGCTAACATAACTATGCTAATTGAAACATGACCTAAAACTAACCATCAAAAGTAGGTAAGTAAAAAGGAAAAAGACGTAGGGTTGGAAGACATTCACACACGCACGCACACTTATTACAAATTCGCCCTCTCGACGGAGGGTCCGAATAAATAATACAAACCAAATGATTAATCAACTATCCTAGCTAATTAATTATTACAAACCCTTAATTAATTAACAAATTAATTACAAAAGGAGGCCACCGCAGCTCCACCTCGGAATGATTGAATGATGCATGCTCGATCGCCTCGCTCGGAAACCCGTTGCCATGCCACATGTTGCCTCTGTTTGCACTGTTTTGCATCTCTGAAAGTTGTGAAAATCCTTAGGATGCTTCTGAAACACTCCTAAGCACTGTGGGAGGTCACCAGCCAAGAGATGAAGTCATCGGCCATGGGAAAATGGTTATCAACCAAAAGTGGAGCTCTCGGCCAGATTAAGTTAGCCAGCCGGCACTGAAGATAGCCGATCAGCCATCCCTTCCTGCAGAATGCTGTTTTTGCTGCAGCAGAGGATGGACAGTGCATGGCAAGGCGTTTACAAGACAATGTGTGCACGACCACCCTCCCTATCATGCTATAAACTCAAGGGAGCGTAGTGCTCGACCCTCGTGCCACCAATCACGCATTTCAATACATGATTGCCAAAGGTGCCAAGTGTGCAAATCAATGTGGAGTGAATGCACAAAAACACATGAATGCCTCACACTCTATCATGTTGGATCAAGAGCGTTGGCGACTAAGGATTGAGGGACGTTTCGTCACTTCAAGTACGAACGTTCCTCGCTCCTCATGTTTGGTTTGACACCCCAAACCAAACACAATGCAATGCATGTATGCCAAATACAATGCAACATGGAAAAGCAATGTTATGCAACCTAAGCATGCCAAATGCAATGCAACCTAAGCATGCAAGTTAAGCTAACGTAACATGGGCATGCCAAGTATGCAACAATGTTATGTAATGCAATTAGCTAATATCATGCGATATACCAAACATGCTCAATGGACTTAAACTGAAATGGGCAGACCTCAGCCATGCCAAAATAGTGGCCATAGTGCCAAGGAATGAAGGAACAAAACGTATCCAGTCATGCACATGTAAGGGTCCAACGCTTAGGCATAAAAAAGGTCGACTCTTAAGCACATTTAAAAGAGACAAATATGGACAAATAACAAGCATGATAAGCTCTGAAAATGTGCAAGGGATGATGCCAAATCAACCAAGCCATGCAAGTAAGGCATACAAAGGAACCCAAAACTTGAGACTAGCTAAGGGGGTCAAGCCATGGCCATATCAACCAAGCCCCAAAAGGCCAAGGAGACCTAAAACATTCCCAAGGTAGACCAAAACAAAGCTAGAACATGTATGGAATAAGGTCAGAACATGCTAAAAGATAGGCATAAAACAAAGGGCATGCCAGGCTACAAAGGATGCATTACACTACACCTATCATAACCGAACATGACATGAATTATGCAATGAAAAACATAGTTATAATATGTCAAAATAAGCCCCAAAACCCAATGAGATGGCACCCCAAAGACCTAATCATGGAGACATACACAATGACCCAATCTTAAGGCACAAAACAACAACTCTTCAAAGCATTGATCAGATGGCAAACATGAGTGTGCGGCTACACTACATGGACTGAAATGTGATTTAAAAAGATGCCAAATCATGAGAATGGTATGAGCAATGCATGCTAATGGCTTAGATGCTCAAAGTTAACAAGCTAGGATGAACTAAGGCTATACAAAGCAATGCATATATGATCAAATCAACACCAAACAGAGCTTAAACATAGTGAAACATGACTAAAAGTTCCTTGGAGTTGAGCCGAAATATGCAAGCATGATGGTCCAAACGTAAGATACATGTTAAGGCAATAGAAGGGATTACAAGGTAAGTACATGGTGCATGCAAGAGACCAACAAACCAACTTAAAATAGAGGTATATCATGCCAAGATAACACCAAATACTTGCTGAGATAGGACCTAAACATGCTATTATGGTGAGCCAATAATGCAAGCCAATGAGACACAAAGCGAGGGGGTGTCCCTCCCCTATTCAAGACTTCAAAACCACTTCTCCACCATTGAAAATCCTCTGGATTTCAGTGGTGAGAAGGTTAAAACAAAAGGGTTTCAAAGATCAAGAAGAAGGTCACAAAATAAGGCCAAACAAGGCCTAAGAGGGGGTAGATAACCCTCGACCCAAAAGTAACCTTAAACAAACATCTCAAGCATGAAAATACAGAACTTTTTTCAGTTGGACACTAAGCTTAAAACAATACGCAAGTATTTCTAAAAGCTTAAGCAAAAGTGGGGGATAAAAGAGTAGTTTCTCACCCTTGAAGAACACTTCAAGAACTCCAACTCCAGCACCTCCTTCTGATCAAAACCAACTCAAAAACTCTGAAATCAACTCCTTAGCATCTTAGTAACTAAAGGAAAGTGTAACACTAGGTGCCTTAGTGCAAAAATATGAACAAAAACACCCTTTAGAACACTATTACACACAAATATAGAGAGAGAAGGAGATATAGAGAGAGAGTGATATATCTCTAATATCTCATATTATTCAACCTGTGGAAAAGGAGAGGAGGCCCTCCTTTTATAGGAAATCCAATTCCAAGCTTCCAAGGGAAGCTAAGTGTAAGGATGAAATCCCTCCATACACGTGTATGGAGGGCAGAGTCTGTGCTCACCAGCTGGCACAGCTGGCATGCACAATGCCTGAAAAAGGCAAAGAAAATGCCTCGGCCAGAAAAAGTGGCCGATCGACCAAGACATTTTTCCGGTGGCAAGAAAACATGGTCGATGGCTTCAGGCCATGGCCGGTGGGTTGAGAGGATGGCTAATAGGCCACCCTAATCCCTCACAAGCAAAAACACAAGTCCTTGGTCCACAACCAAGCACAAAATAGACAAGTTAAGATATCTTGAGGCAAGGCACGCGGCCGAGACCTTCGGGAACTCAAAACGAACACGAACATGGATGATCATCGAGTGTTCAAACGATGACGTCCAAGTCTTGAGGATGGTCAAAAATGGGGTCTACACGTGGTCCTACGAAGACATGCTTGGAATCGATCCTGAGATTGTACAGCATCGGATCCCTCTTAACCCCAAGGCTCGACCCATCAAGCAGAAGCTGCGGAGAATACGCCCGTATTGGGCTTTGAAGATTAAGGAAGAGGTCACCAAGCAGATAGACGCAGGGTTTTTGCAAGTATTTGAGTATCCGACTTGGTTGGCCAACATTGTTCCGGTACCGAAGAAAGATGACAGAATTCGAGTGTGTATGGATTTCTGAGATCTGAATAGAGCCAGCCCGAAAGATGACTTTCCTCTGCCGCACATCGATGAATTAGTGGACTTCACCGCAAGCCATGCGTTGCTCTTCTTCATGGATGGATTTTCTGGGTATAACCAGATTTTGATGGAAGCCGAAGATAGAGGGAAGAGTGCTTTCACCACGCCGTGGGGAACCTACTGCTACAGAGTGATGCCGTTTGGGTTGAAGAATGCTGGGGCTACGTATTAACGGGCTGCAACCACAATTCTACTTGATATGATCCACAAATAGGTCGAGATGTATGTGGACGACATGATTGTCAAGTCCAAGGAAAGAGAGGGCCACTACACTGCCTTGAAGAAATTCTTCCAACGGATTAGAGAATGTCGGTTGAGGCTGAATCCACAAAAGTGCACTTTTGGCGTAACAGCAGGGAAAAAGCTTGGATTCTTGATTACACAAAGAGGTATCGAGGTAGATCCTTCTAAAATCAAGGCCATCCTAGAAATGCCACCACCAAGGACTAAAAAGGAGGTGTGAGGCTTTCTAGGTAAAGTGCAATTCATAAGATGGTTTATCATAAAATTAACCATGACTTGTGAACCACTATTTGGTCTTCTGAAGAAAGGAAAGAAATTCCAATGGGATGACCAATGTCAATTCGCTTTCTAGCAAACCAAGCAATACCTTCAGAATCCACCCGTGTTATCACCACCAGAGCTGGGGAAGCCGTTGGTTCTGTATCTTTCAGTAACAGACACAACGATGGGATGCATGCTTGCTCAGGAATTTGAGGATAGAGTGGAGAAAGCCATCTACTATTTAAGCAAGAAAATGCTGGACTATGAGACCCGTTACACCCCGCTGGAGAAGGCTTGCTTAGCCTTGATATGGGCTACTAGGAAGTTGAGGCACTACCTGATAGCTCACTCCGTAATTCTGGTTTTGAGATTGGATCCTGTGGGGAAGTGGATTGGAAATACTCATTTCATCCACTGGGATGCTCGAGATCCTCAGCTGATGACCTGGACGACCTAAAAAGAAACAAACACTCTGGTCGGGGGTGCCAGATTCAGCACTCCGACGGTTAAGTCAGTATATACTCTCTTAGTTACTTGTATTTTAAGTTAAGCACAATGATTCTCACATACCTCTATCTGGCTAATGTTCTTCTATTTATATCTTTTCTTTCTTAGGCCTCGGGGCTGGGCCCACTTTCAATGCGTTGTATAACTATTTTCTCAGCTCTTTTTGTTGCAAACCGCTTTCCACTCGGTCCCTTACTCAACCCGTTATTTGGCCGAATAGGGTAGGATTTAAATGTGTAAGATGGGACCGAATGCAATGTATATATTTCAACTCTCCAAGTCCAATTATTCGGCCTCTTTACGTCTCCCAATATTCAGCCCCCACAATTGCCCCCCGGCACTCCACTAACGACAGTTAGCTGGAGTGCTTGGTTTTGAACTTGAAAAGTCAGAGCTGTCGGCAGCTAACCTCATTCTAAGGCGGATGTTAGAGCACACGCCTCTCGGTTATCATTTCAACTTCCTGCCCCTTCGTACACTTCCATTTATTGTGATTTAAAATCTTGTCGTCTTTTCGAACACAAACTTTTGGATGCTTAGATTTTTTGGACTGCTTTCTAACTCACATCTGCAACTTCCATTCATCCTTCACTGTCATCTCCGTCTCTTGTAAGTTCTCTTCCTCTTTGCTTTGAATCCCTTTTCTTGGTTTGCCTTTAGTTTAGTACGCTCCTATAGGCTGACCGAAATGGCAAAGCATCTGAAAGACCTTCTCTCCATGAACCGAATCTCTGGCTTTCGACACCATTTTTCTATTCCTGATGACGTCCGTCTGTCGCTTGTGACAGACGACACCCTCGATATGGAGAGGGTTGATGAAAGCATAATCGTCTTTGATGAAAGCACAATCGTCTTCCCTCTCTTATCAATTGCAGAGGGCGGAATCCGTTTCCCATTTCACCCATTTCTTAGGGCTGTCCTTCGCCATTGGGGTCTAATCCCCTCCCAACCCAATGCCAACTTTTTTAGAATTGTAATGGGGATTATAGAGCTAAACCGTCGCCTTAGGATTAACCTCGGTATACCTGCTATTCGGCATTGTTATGCCTTGGCCAAGTCTTCTGGTCGACACGGACGCTATTTCCTTAGGGCCAAGGACACCGACCATCAATTAGTGACTATGCTTTCTAGCTCAGGAAAGCGAGTTGATGATGTTATGGTCGTTGTTCGAGGTAACTGGGAATTCGGCGAAGGCAGGGATCGCCTTGATCCTATTCCTAGACGGAGGGGCGAACCAGGTGGCCGTATAGCTTCTTGCGTTTATTTTTCTTATATTTACAAAGCTTTATTTTTGAGATCTCATGGTTTTGCTTGTGTAGGAAATGATTTAAAGAAAGTCTTGACTTCAACCGACGACGCTGTTCTTTCAAAAATTAAAGTCGCACTCAAATATTTCGGCTGTTTGAGTCTTCAGAAACAAGGCAGGGCGGCCCACATTCTCCTTCGGTACGAGCCGACATATACGACGTTTTCGGCGGCAAAAAACATCCCAATTCCGAAGGGTGATGAGTTTCTTACGGCTCTTATTTTGACCGACTTCAAAAACTTATGGCAAGTTGGTTTCGAGGTGTCCGATTCAGAGAGGGTGGAAGTAGCTGAGGTCGCTGAGTCAGACCGGTCCGAAGCCGAAGTAGACGAGGCTTTGAAGTTGGCCTTTGAGGAAGCCAGCCTCAATTCAGCTAACCCTCTGTCCACTTCAGGCCGAGGAGACCTTCCGTTTGATGACATTTTTACTGGTTTAGAAGACCTTCCCGGCGCATACCGCGAAGACATGGTTGAGTTAAGCCTCACACAACTCGCCAAAAAAAAAAAACGCAGAAAGAATGGCCGTGTGGCGAAGAACAGAGTCCATTCGATCTGAAGTGCTACCTGCCGCTGAAGCTTAGCCCTCCCTGCCTGTTACTGAGGAGGAAATGGCTCAAACCCGATTTGTCGAGTTCGAGGCGGTTGTGCAGGCCAATCAAGAGGCTGAGCGGACAGAGAAGCGTCCTGTCGAGGACGAGGCTGGCTCTGAAGAAAACCGTGCTGACAAACGGCCGCGTTTAGAGGGGTCGGATGTGATTGTGCCTTTTGTCATTCAACCAAAGATTAAAAAAAAACGCCGATCTCCTCTTACGCGTCGGCTATTAAAGACTCGATCGTGGCGTTGAACATGGCTATGTCCGTCGCATTGCCGGCTGACAAGGCAACTTTCCAGGTGGAGCCGGATTTGCTGGAAATAGCATTAGCCGCTCAATTGACTCTTCTGGTATATACCTTGACCTTGTCTTTTCCTTTTATGCAAGTATTGTTTTGGTTTTAATTTCCTATTTTGCAGACGGTCAGAAGGATAGCCGAGATAGGCCATCACCAGCATGATGCCGTCGAACGACTTGGCTGTTTACAATCGAAAGTTCAGGGCCAGAGGAGCTGGGCCGAGTTCGAAGTGGCGAGGGCGAATATGGAAAGCACGAGGGCCGAGGTCGAGATGGAAAGGGCAAGAAATTCGGACCAGCTCAGATTGGCCGCTGAGGAGAGGGCGAATGCAAGCGAAAATGTGCTCAAGTTAGCCTGAGAAGCGATTGCCAAACTGGAGGCTGACTTGGAAGAATCGAAGAAGGCGAAGGAAGTAGCCGACTCCGAGGCTTCCAAGACGTACGAGGCTGGGCAAAGCGTTGCCCTCGCAAGTTATGTGGAAGAAGTCCCCAAATTTGAAAATCGGGGATTCAAACACGGCTGGCTCAAAGCCCTTGCTGCTACTAATGTGGCATTGGCTATGCCGATTCCATACGAGCAAGTGGACGTTGAGCCACTGGAGGCTGACTCCGAGGATTGATTAGGGCGACATTTTACTTATTTTTGTTTAAGGATTTTGAATGTATTGTTACAGTCTTTCGTTTAGTAGTCTTTATATGTAAAATGACTACAGTTTTTAAGTTTTTGCCAGGCGTTTTCATGCGAACTTGTAACTTTTTGTTTAGTAGTTTTCATATGTAAAATGGCTACAGTTTGTGGCCAATTTACTAATGAAAATTTCCTTTGCGCTTTGCTATTATTTGTGCTTGATTTTGCTACTGATGAATGGTTTTGCTTTTCGTTATCTTGGATAAAACATTCGTATACACTTGCCGATTAGATAACTAGGCAACTTAGTAATTTATTCTCGTTGAATAGCCGATCAGATTAATAAATTTGATCTTGCTGAATATTATTAGTTCATGAATTGGCTGCAGCGTAAATCGATCGGCATCGGGTTTAGATATTTAGCCGATCAGATTAATAAATCTGTCCTTGCCCTAGTTAGTGCACGAGCTCCAAAAGCCAAATATTATTAGTTCATGGAGTGGCTGCGACACAAATCAATCAGCATCGGGCTTAGGTATTTAACCGATCAGATTAATAAATTTGCCCTTGCGCCAGCCAGTGCATGAGCTCCAAAAGCCGAATATTATTAGTTCATTGAGTGGCTGGGCACAAACGGATCGACATCGGGCTTTTAGAGTTTAGCATTAATGAGGTCGCCTTGGGGGCACTGCATGCATTAGGAATAAATGGGGTGGGTTCTTCATGCCAGTGATTCCACTTATCGTGTTCAGACTCAATTTAAACCGGTTTGTTGCGGAAGGTTAGATAAGTGCGAATGTCAAATAGACTGTTCTTCAACAGCAGAGGAGAAGGGCAAACATTGGCTGAGCTAGACAATGAAATGAATCGTAGCAGCAAGCCCACATGCACGGGAGGTAGGACATCCAGGGAACGGGAAAAATGTTAGCCCCCAAGTCATCGAAGCAGATCACCCCGAAAAGAAAAACAGCAACGGGGAAGCTCCCCACGACCGCGATCAAGAAATGAGCCCGACGTGACACCATGACCGTTGAGTTTTGCGGTTTTTGCTGGGAATAAACCGATGACGGAGGCGGATTCTATCGTTAATGATCCAGGTGTAGCAGTTGAGTTCGCTCGACAGATTTTTCCACCGGAAGTCCAGTAGTCGATGGTTGGTCGACAGGATTTCGAAGTATTTCGAGAGGGCATCCACGGAGCAGTGAGAGGGCTGTATACAGCCTATGAAGTTGGCATGCGTCTGCGAGCCGCGCGGCGGGAGATAGAGAAGAAGGACGGACGAATTCGAAACTTTGAGGCTCGTGCGGAGAAAGCTGAGCGCGAGCTAAGGAAGGCCTAAACTGTTGAGCCGCGTGCGGCCGGACCATCCAACCCAGTCGTGGATGAAAGAGTGACCCAACGGCTGTTAAGCCACGCGATTGTGGATCGAGATACGGTAAGTATGTTCGCAGTAGAGAATGCGAAGGCCACGGCCTATGAACGAGGCTTCCATGAAGACGGGAAAGTCGGGATAGAGAAGACCAAGGAGAAACTCGCAGAGGAGGTATGTCGATGCGACAATCGGGGCTTTAGGCATGGGTGGATTAAGGCTCTCCAAGCCACGGAGGCACTCCAAGGAGCAGGAGTTGAATCAGCGTCGCCATTATATTAACGTCATCACTTTCCTTTTGGCGCTTTTGAAATAGAGAAGAGCGACGACGAGGGTGATGCCGAATAGAATTGAATATATTGTAAACGCTCCAACACATATTGGGCTTCAGCTATGTATCTATCGGTTAACTTAATAAAATACTTTGTTTGAAATGTTTGCGTTTCATTTTGAATGTTTGCATGCCTAATTAAGCATCTCATTTTGAATGTTTGCATGTTTAAATTTGTTTATGCGGTTTTCGCTGGCTCAACTTAATTAAGCATTTCATTTTGAATGTTTGTATGCTTTAATGTGTATACGGTTTTTGCCGGCTCAACTTAACGAAGCATTTCACTTTGAATATTCGTGTAGGACGCTCCGAAGCCGGAGTCTTATTCGGCCCAAACGTATTATGCAGGGCTGGGGCTCCAAGTTCGGAGGCTTTTTATCTTCAAAGGGCACTCTGAATTTGGAGTCTTATTCGGCCCATAATTGTCCTGCGCGAATGAAGTTCCGAACCCGGAGTCTTATTCTGCCCATAAGTGTCATGCACGGATGGGGCGCCGAATTCGGAGACTTAATCTTGGCCAAACGTGATATCCACGAAGGGCACTCCGAAGCCGGAGGCTTAATCGGTCCAAAGGTGTCTTGCACGGATGGGGCTCCGAATTCGGAGACTTAAATCTTGGCCAATCGTGATATCCACGAAGGGCGCCCCGAATCCGGAGGCTTAATCGGCCCAAAAGTGTCATGCACCGATGCGGCTCCGAATCTGGAGACTTAGTTTGGCCAATCGTGATATCCACGAAGGGCGCTCCGAATCCGGAGGCTTATTCGGCCCAAACGTGTCATGCACGGATGGGGCTCCAAATTCGAAGACTTAGTTTGGCTAATCGTGATATCCACGAAAGGCGCTCCGAATCCGGAGGCTTTTGAACTCAATTGCGTGATGAGAAAACAGGAAACTTTGCATTGCAAAAAATGAAGTATGTACATGGTGAACCATTCAGAACAAGTATCATGCCCTACAAGTCGGGTCAATGATAGAATTTACGTAAATGCGTGGAATTCCAAGGCCGTGGCAGACTTCTCCCAGACATGTCTTTGAGCCGATATGCCCCTACTCCCGCGACTGAGTCGATCTGATAAGGGTCGTCCCAGTTAGGACCCAATTTTCCGTTGGCCGGATTCTTGGCAGCTAGAAGCACCTTCTTCAGGACCAACTCTCTTGGCAAGTACCGGCGCAGTTGAACACGCTGATTATATGACTTAGCAAGTTGTTGCTGGTACCATGCCATGGATGCAAGGGCACGGTCTCTCCGTTCTTAAATCAGAATCAAGTCCAAGGCCAATATCATGTCGTTTCGCCCAAATCAAAAGCTCTTGATTTCAGGGTTGGGAGGCCGATCTCCATAGGGATAATTGCCTGCGTTCCGAAGCATAAAGAAAACGACGTCGCCCTAGTGGACCGCCTCGGAGTAGTACGATGAGCCCATAACACACATGGCAACTCTTCTACCCATCTTCCTTTAGCTTTCTCTAACCTCTTCTTGATGCCGTCTAAAATAGATTTGTTAGAGGCTTCAGCTTGGCCATTACTCTGTGGATAAGCTATGGAGGAATAATAGGGCCGAATACCATACTTGCTACACAGTTTCCTGTAGACACCACAATCAAACTGGGTGTCGTTATCTGAAATAAGTGCTCTTGGAATGCCTAATCGTGTTATTATTTTTCTCCGTACAAAATGCTTCACGTTGGTATCTCGGATGTGCATTAGTGTCTCCGCTTCTACCCATTTTGTGAAATAATCTATTACGACAATCAAAAATTGCTTGTTACCCAGGGCATGAAGCAGTGGTCCGACAATGCCAAGTCCCCATTGGGCGATCGGCCAAGGACTGGTTATAGAGCTTAACTCTTCAGCAAGCAGGTGGGTCAAAGGAGAGAACTTCTGGCACTGTTCACACTTTTTCACATAACATTCGGCATCGACTCTCATTGTCGGTCAGTAATACCTTTGTGTCATGGCTCGATGAGCCAAAAAGCGCCCGCTAGAATGGGCGCCACAACTGCCTTCATGTATTTCGGTCAAAAGTGCTTCAACTTTGTCCGGATGAACGCATTCTAGGTATGGACCAGAAAGGGATTTTTTATAAAGCTTTCCTTGCAGATCCAAGTAGTATCGCATGGCTTTATTTCGCAGCTTATGCGCTTCTTTTTTCTCCGCTGGGAGCTATTCAGAAGACATGAAAGCAGCAATGGAGTCCATCTAACTCGGTCCTTACTCTATGACATTGACCTGGACTTCTTCAGAAGGGCCAATGCTCGGCTCTGGGATGAAACCAACTTCAATGGTCCGTTTAATCTCTGAGTTAATGGCGGAGGCTAGGCAAGCCAGGGCATCTGCATGTGTGTTCTGGTCAAGGGTTATTTGGTTCAATTCATGGTGATCAAATTTTGCCAGCAAGGAATTTGCCGTTTTCATGTAAGCGACCATACGGTCATTTTTTGCTGCGTACTCCCCCTTTAGCTGATTGATCACCAATTTTGAATCGCAAAATATAAGCAGACGCCGAGCACCTAGGAGATGTGTATTCCTCAAGCTGGTTAGCAGGGCCTCGTATTCAGCCTCATTATTTATTGTTTCGAAGCCGAGTTTGATAGCCTACTCAATTATTGCCCCGTCAAGAGCCATTATCACTACTCCGGCCCCACTGCCTCGTTGATTGGACGATCCATCATAGTACAACTGCCAAATGTCCCCAACATAAATTCTCTAGTTCAGCTTAGGTCGAATTTCATTGGACTTGAAGTCGGCAAGACCCCCAGTGAATTCGGCCACAAAGTCGGCAAGCACCTATCCCTTGATTGAGGTTCTAGGCAGAAACTGAATATCGTACTTCCCGAGTTCAAGAGCCCACTTTGAAATGCTCCCTGATGCTTCTGCACTACGGAGTGCCAACCGGAGGGGGTGGTTCGTTACTACCCTGATGGTATGCCCCTCAAAGTAATGCATCAGCTTTCTCGCTGCCATGACGAGGGCCAGAATGAGTTTTTCCAACGGAAGGTAGCGTGTTTCAGCGTCAACCATTGCCTTGCTCACATAATACACTAGCTGCTGCTCCCCCAGCTCTTCCTTTATCAGTACGGCGCTGATGGCCCGGTCAGAAACTGCCAGATACAAAATGAGCGGGTCACCTGCTGAAGGTGTTGTCAAGAGTGGAATTGATCGGAGGTAGGTCTTGAGGCCGTTGAAAGAGGCTTCACACTCGGCGGTCCATTCAAAAGCCTTGCCCTGTCGTAGTGTATGAAAGAATTGTTGGCAGCGATCTGTGGATCGACTGATGAACCTGTTGAGTGCGGCGGCCATTCCCATCAACTTTTGAACCTCTTTCACTGAACGAGGGGAGCCGAGCTCCAAGATTGCTGTGATTTTCCTTGGGTTGGCTTCGATTCCTCGGTGGTTGACAATGTAACCCAAGAATTTGCCAGAGTTGACCCCAAACGCACATTTGGAAGCGTTCAGCTTCATTTTGTATTTGCGTAAAATGCCGAATGTCTCTTCCAGATTGGCTAGATGAGTTTGCTCTTCTTTGGACTTGACGACCATATCGTTAATGTACACTTCCATAGTGTGGCCGAGTTGCTCCTTGAACATGGCAGTGACTAGTCTTTGGTAAGTTGCCTCTGCATTGTTCAGCCCAAAAGGCATAACCTTATAGTAATAGGTTCCTCTTGGGGTGAGGAATGCAGGCTTGTCTTGGTCCTCCGGATGCATGGCAATTTGATGGTAGCCTCTGTAAGCATCAAGGAAGCTCATACGCTGATGGCGTGCCGTCGCATCTACAAGTTGATCTATTCTAGGAAGGGAAAAACAATCCTTGGGGCAAGCTTTGTTTAGGTCCGTGAAATCAACGCAGACTCGCCAAGTTCCATTTTTCTTCTTCACGACCACAGTATTCGAGAGCCATGTAGGGTAGGTCACTTCCCTGATTGCCTCGGCGTCAAGCAATTGGTCAACCTTTTCAACAACGGTGACAGTGTGTTCTGCGGCTAACCACTGGCTTTTCTGAATAATCGGCTTGCATATAGGGTCAACATTTAAATGGTACTACGAAACAGACGGATCTATACCCGACATCTCATATGGAGTCCACGCAAATACATCAAGGTTGCCGAGCAGGAAGGAAATTAGCTGCTGTCTGTCGTCTTGATTCAGGGAGGTGCTCACCATGAAGAACCTGTCTGGGTTTCCTTCAATTTCAACTCGATTTAGGGCTTCCGTGGCCTTTCACTTGGGAGCCGCCCAACGTCGTCGAGGCTCACTCGATCTGGCACCTCAATAGAATTCACTTGTAACTCTTTTGGCGTCTTTCCAGCAAGGAGATAATATGCTTGTGCCGATTCCTAGGAGCCACAGATTTGCTCAATGCCGCGTTCTGTCAGGAAGCATAGCAACTGATGATAGGTGCTTGGCACGGCCTGCATAGTATGCAACCAAGTTCGCCCCATGATGAGATTATACGACGATGGCAACTTGACGACCAAGAATTCCACATCCACTGTTCGGGAGCCCGCTCGAACGGGTAGTGTGATTTTCCCCAACGGGTATTCTGGATTGGCGTTGAAGCCGAAAAGTGGATAAGGAGTCGGAGAAAGATCCGATTCGGAGAAGCCGAGTTTGGTGAATGTCTTGTAATACATAACTTCCGATGTGCTCCCCAGATCAATGAGTACACGCTCAACGGTGAATCGGTTTACACGTAACTCGATTACCAAGGGATTGATGTGGAGAAATATCACTCTGGCCAAATCTGAGTCATCGAAAGCAATGCTTGCAGCTTCATGGGGCCGTTTAACCGGAGTGAGTTGATTTTGAGAGTCGTGATTTGACTGAATCGTATGCAACGCAGATGACATTAGCAAGCTGTATATCATGTGGATCACGCCGAGTGGAGGCGAATCCTGTCTTAGGGCTATTGCTTTGGTTGAGTTGCCTTTTTGGATGTACTATTGTAGCCGACCATCTTGTACCAATTACTCCAGGTGATCCTTCAATGCATAACAACTCTCAGTGTCATGGCCATGATCCTTGTGATACTCGCACCGTCTATCCCGTCTTCTCGTGTTGGGAGGTCCCACCATTTTAGATGGCTATTTGAAGAATGGAAGATGTTGGACTTTGGACATAACCGCACTGATCGGCTCTGACAACTCTGTGTATTTCTTGTCTGCGCGCCTTGTGCGCCTGTCATCGACTTACAGTTGTTCATTTGCTCGATGGGGGCATTGGTCGCTTGATTGGCGAGAATCCCGTCTCTTGTCTCATTTAGCCCGATGCCGTGGTTCAGGGCTCCGAGGTGGTACATAATTTAACGGCTGAGCAATTTCAAAAGGGGCCATCTTGTTTGCCATGTTTCCGGCTTTAACCCGCAAGGCGTTATCTTCCACTTTGCAGTACTCCTCAACTTTCTTCATCAACAACCAGACTGTTTTGGGTGGTCTTCTGGTCAAGGAGCTGCGGAGAGCACTATCAGGATGCAAACCCATTTTAAAGGCGGTAATGGCTATGGAGTCGTTGCAAGCGTCATCAACAAGATTAAAGCATTTCCAATAGCATGCTGAATACGCTCGTAAGGTTTCTCTCGGCTGGATCTGCATTGCTTAGAGAGAGTCGGCTTGCTTCGGCTGGACCTCGTTGGTGATAAATCTTGCCCTGAAGGATTTTTGTAGTTGATGGAAACTCTTAATCGACGCCGGCTCCAACTTATAATACCATCTGACGGCCAACGGTCCTAAACTGCTCGGAAATATTCTGTACATGAGAGCTTTGTCGTCTGCATGCAACATCATGGCTTGCTTGTAGTGACGGATATGATCCGTGGGATCCGATTTCCTGTCGTACAAGGTGAACGACGGGGCTTTGAACTTCTTGGGTAGTACTGCATTTACGATCCGTCGCACAAAGGGATCGTGCTGGTCCTCTTCGTCTGAACCATTTCGTCTTTGCTTATGCCTTATAGGTGGACTCTCTTCAGAGGAACTGGTAGTTTCGGGTCGTCCCTTCTTTTTGGACTCCAGGGATAATGAGTCAGAGTCACTGGCAGTGTCTTGTTGTCGGGCTCGAGGTCGTCGACCACCTGCCCTCAGAGGTCGTTCCAGACCTTAGCGTACAGCTTGTTAGGACTTCACCACTTCCAAGGCCAAATCCTGACAAAGACGTTGTTCTCAGCGATCATGTTCTTCAACCTCTGTTCGTTTTGCTTTGCTTGTTCCATGATCGCTTACATTGTCTCATGCGCTGAAGTCGAGGGTAAGTCGAAGTTCAAGGCGCGTCTTGCGGTGATAGTCTCTGGTCCTAGCATGTTTATTGGGGTGAGATCATCTCGCAATGTAGTTTCGTCAGCGATTATCGAAGGATTTTCCGTTACGCCCCCATGGATGTAGTTGAGTATTCCCACAGACAGCGCCAATTGTGGGGAAGTGGATTGGAAATACTCCTTTGATCCACTGGGACGCTCGAGATCCTCAGCTGATGACCTGGACGACCTGAAAAGAAACAAACACTCCGGTTGGAGGTGCCGAAATTAGCATACCGATGGTTAAGTCAGTATATACTCTCTTAGTTACTTGTATTTTAAGTTAAGCACAATGATTCTCACATACCTCTTTCTGGCTGATGTTCTTCTATTTATATCTTTTCTTTCTTGGGCCTTGGGTCTGGGCCCACTTTTAATGCGTCGTATAACTATTTTCTCGGCTCTTTTTGTTGCAAACCGCTTTCTACTCGGTCCCTTACTCAATCGGCTATTTGGCCGAATACGGTAGGATTTAAATGTGTAAGATGGGGCCGAATGCGATGTATATATTTCAACTCTCCATGTCCAATTATTCGGCCTCTTTACATCTCCCAATATTCGGCCCCCACAGATCCTATCAAATATCTCTTCGAGAAACCTGCGCTTACGAGTAGGCTAGCTCGTTGGTTTCTTCTTTTCTCTGAATTTGATCTGAAATATGTTACTCACAAGTCTGTTAAGGGGAGAGTAGTAGCAGAGTTTCTGGCAGATTACCCAGTGGAAGGGAATGAAGAGGTAGAATACCTATTCTTAGATGAAGCTATTCTATAGGTCGAGGAAGAGGTTTGGACAATGTACTTTGATGGAGCGTCTAACCAGTACGGTTATAGGATAAGGGTGTTGCTGATTGCACCCGACAATTCCTATATACCCTTAGCCTTCAAACTCCGATTCAAAGTATCCAACAACGAGGCACAATATGAAGCGTGTATCGTTAGATTGGAAGTCGCCCTGGAACTAGGAGCAAAAAGGTTGGATGTCATTGGGGACTCAAACCTGGTTGTGTCTCAAGCAAAAGGAGACTGGAAGGTTAAAGAAGAAAATATGAAGATCTATCACCAGACCTTGGACGTTCTGATTCCTAAGTTTGAGAAGCTAACCTTCACTCATCTACTAGGAGAGAACAACAAGTTCGTTGATGCTTTATCAACTCTAGCTTCCATGATAGACATCCCATTTGGAGTTCGGATGTGTCTGATCATTATTGAACAAAGATATACGTCAGCCTACGAGTTGATCGCCACAATAGATGAAGTGCAAGATCAAAACCCCTGGTATTATGATATCTGAAACTTCTTAGAAAATGAGATTTATCCACTAGGGGCAAATGCCAAAGATAAGAGGGCAATACAGCGGATGGCCATTCAATTTATGATCTGTGGGGGTAAGTTGTATAAAAGGGGTCATCTAGGAATGCACAAGCTGTGTGTTGATGCAGAAGAGTCGAAGGGCCTAATGGAGGCCATCCATAGGGCAGAGTGTGGAGCGCACATGAGCGGAGTAATGCTAGCTCGGAAGATTCTCAGGCAAGGTTATTACTGGTCTACCATAGAGGAGGATTGTATTGGTTTTGTCTGGCGATGCCACAAATGCCAAATCTATGCAAATCGCATGAATATCCCGCCGTCGAAGCTGTACAAAATGACTTCACCATGGCCTTTCTCAGTCTGGGGAATTGACGTCATTGGGGGTAGTTACACCGAAAGAGTCAAATGGACACGAGTACATTCTGGTGGCAATTGATTATTTCATGAAGTGGGTGGAAGCTCAGCCTTATGCAATGTTGAAAGTGGTGCATGTGGCTAAGTTCATCCACAATAACATCATTTGCCGTTATGGAGTCCCAAATGAGATCATTTCAGATAATGGCTCCCATTTCAAAAAGGAAGTGATTGACTTGTTGGAGAAATACAATGTGGCTTTTCATAAGTCATCCACACACCGGCCGCAAACCAACGAAGTTGTTGAGGCCACCAACAAGAACATCAAGCTCATTTTGCAGAAAATGGTTGAGAATTATAGGGACTAGCCAGACAAATTGCCATTTGCTCTCTCGGGCTACAGGATTTCAATTCGGACATCTACTGGGGAAACTTTGTACTCTCTTATTTATGGGATGGAAGCTGTTCTGCCGATTGAAATAGAGGTTCCGTCGCTGTGAGTTATGGCTGAGTGCCATATAATAGAAGCGGATTGGCAGCAAAACAGGTTTGAGGAACTAATGATATTCGATAAGAGATGGCTGAAAGCACTGTACCGTGTTCAAGGATATCAACGCAGGATTGCCAGGGCTTTTAACAAGAAAGTTAAGTCTCAGAATCTTAAGGAAGGGGATATTGTGCTGAAAGACAACCAAGCTCCCATCCATGACCCTAGGAGCAAGTTCAAACCTAATTGGACTGGTCCTTACATTATTAAAACCATCTGGTTGGGTGGAGCTGTTATTCTTATGGACCTGGATGGCCTAGAATTTTCCCAATCGATCAACATGGACAAGTTGAAGAAATATTACCCCTGAGAGGCTCGCTAGGCTGAAAACCCGGAAGGGCGACCTAGGCAAAAGTTAGAGCACAAAAAATTTGAAAAAGAGAAAAATTGAGCTCACAAGGTTGAAAACTCATAAAGGGTGGCCTTGGCAAAAGTTAGAGCACAAAAGGAGAGCGTTAATACTCGAGCAAACCCAAACCAAACTACGTAAGGCCTGATTCCCATCTTCGGGATACGTAGGCAACTTCGTTCTGAAGTCCGGTCGTAAATACCTCCAAATCAACTGTGCCCATATGTTTGATCAAGGCATCCCTGCCTGTTCGTTATTTGAAAGATTGGTTGTGATCCTTACCCTGAGAGAAGAGCTGACCACAATGCTGAGCAGTGCTATACAGTCAAGGGATAGTTTTTCGTTTCTGGATTCGGGGTTGTACATCTCGAGGATAGATTCCATGTGTGTCAAGTTATGATCCTTATCGAAAATGGTTTTGAAAAGTTTTGATAAAATTTGATTTTGTTCAAATTAATCTTTTTACAACTTAGCCCATTTTTTGACCAAAAGGAAAATTTTCAGTTCCCACAACTTCAATTTCATTGATTTCAATACAAAGTTCTCCAACTCTCGATACAAATCAAAGTTGCTTTTATTACATTAAAAAAGAAAACTTGAAAAGTAAGATCAAAGCAATAAACTTGGGATATAGATTAGTCAGGTGTTCCTACGTCCCCTTCCTGCGCTTGTGGAAGCTTCCGATGCTAAAGTAGGCCTGATCTCTGCTTCTTCTTCAAGCCAAGCTAGGCATTCGCTAGAAAGGGCGCAACTGAAATTAGGAGCAGGAGCCAGAAGTTCTCTTGTCCTCCAAGCATTGGGCTATTGAGCTAATTGTGAACCTCGGATTGGGAATGAAGCCGGGTACTCTACCCCCTCTTCTGGGCAAGTTTGGCCATGTCCAAACTGACGCCTGAATCGGAATAGAAAGTAGAGTGTGTCAAGCCAATCAGTTGAACGCTGGGTTGCTGAGCCATGCTGTAGCTCATCTCGGGCAGATCAAACCAGGGGCAACGCCAAGCAATGTCAGTAGCAGACCTATTGCACATCCAATGGCATCACCACCCTTCGTTCGGGAAGTCAATTAGCTGTTGGCGAAAGAAATAGCCTCGTGCTGAATATGCAGAGCAAGAATCCACTACTTTCAACCTATCCATGAGCCATACCTGGGGAGGTATGAAAGAAAAGAGAAATTAAAGAATAGAGAGGTGTATGTTGAGAGAAAAAATGAGAAAGGGGCTTTGAGGGAAAAATAGAGCATAAGTGCAAAGTGATGTGAGAAACACATATGAGAAAGGGTGGGAAACATTACCTAAATAAGTAGTGGACTTCCTACAAATTTGTTTGTCTCCCATTGATGGAAGGCATCCAAGCCCATCAAAGTCTCAGCCAGTACCAAGCCAATGCCACTCTTGCCCTCTTTCAAGCCCTGTGCCACTTTAACTAGCTGAATGCTAAACCTGCCGAAATTAAGGGCAAGAAGGAAGTGTGCTAGCATGCACAAACAAAGGGCGTGTTGCCAAAAACTCTGCCAAAGACGGTCGTCGCGGTCACCGGTATCAGAAAATCGATGAATGAGGCTGGGAATATCCAGCTCTCCATTGTGAACCAAGGATCGAGCCTCATGAGAAGTGAGCCCACACATCCTTTCCAGAGCTTGGATGTGACTAGAAAGGGACTGAGACAGGATTTCCTCGTCATGCCGGGGTTCCATTAACACTTGAAATTCTTCGATTGTCGGGTATAGCTCTTGTCCCTCGAAGCTAAAAACGTGTGTAATCAGATTCTAACACCTAGCTGCGGCATAAAGGAACGGAAAACGCAACAGATAACGACTTAGCAGGAATAGTGTATTTATCCTGAAACCCCAAAAATTCACTTTTTTCGAGTCATCTAAGGTTGTAATTCAATTTGAGAGTTTTTCAGCAAAGAATGGCTCCATTTGTGGAAAAAATAGAGCTGGAATGAAGAAACTACGAAGTCCTAGCTTTTTTAGAAGATAAGGCACTAAGTGGAAGACATGTGGCAACAATCTAGAGGTCTCTCACATTGATGGCTGACCGGCCAGTGGTGATGGCTGACAGACCTCTATTGTAGCCGACTGACCACCACTGGTGGCCGACAGCCTCTGTTCATGGCCAGTAACCTTCTTGTCTGTCCTATGGCCCACCTGTGTGTTGAGAGTGTAGAGAACCTGTGTTTTGTTCTGCTTTTTGCGCATTCGAAGGTCTTATTTTGAGTCCCTTTGGGCTTGAGCATGTTCATTGTGTTATATTCATCTTGTTTTGTTTATTGAGTTATTTTTGTGTTGTTTAGTTTATCAAGTTGTTGTGTTGTTTATCGAGTTGTGTTTGTATTGTTTTGTTTATCTAGTTGTTGTTGTTAGTTGTTTGTCGAGTTGCATTACTTTTTTTATTTTAGTTGTTAGTCGGTTTGTTACCTGATTCAGATTGTTATGATAATACAAGTATTCGATTTTCAATGTCAAACTCAATCTTATTTTCATGTAATGCGATGCTCATGATGCAAAATACAACACGTTTTCAAAAAATACTGGTTTCCATTCCGATCATGGTTATTTTTACAAAAAGTGCAGTATAAGTTTTTATAGCAAGTAAAACTCTTCTAAAGCTGTACAAAGTGCTAACACTACTAACAAAAGAAACTAAGAAAAAAAATACAGGTAGATCAATGCCAGCTATCTCAAGCTCTAGAGGCCCTCTTCGTCTTCTTCCTCGGCGAAGCGGACTCTACAGAGCTGTCTCCATTTGCGCCGCTATCTGAACCAGATGTTGAATCAGAATCGGAACCAGATTCGTCATCGCCCTCTGCCTTAGAGCCTAACTCGGCATCATCGCCACTAGCAGAACGTGAGCCAGCATCATCCTCCCCGCTCTCTGACGACTGTGAATGCTGACTCGCCGCCTCCTCGACCTCGCTGGTCTCAGTATCATCCTTGCTCAAAATAGGCTTTGAAGGGCCACTCTCAGCTCGGGCGCTCCAAGCTCGGCCTCGGCTACGTGCTGGAGCCTGTCTCTCTCTCCTTACTACTGGAGGGGGTACTGATAGTCTTGGTACTGCTGCCGCTGGTGCTGTCAGTATAGGTGGGACCTGAAAAGGTAGTTGGTACATGTCAGCCACAGTATGTGTATCAGATGCAAGTATGGTGTGCAGAATGTGTAGATGTAGAAGTCAGGTACAATGCATGAATTCAGATGTAGTGTATTAGTGCAGCGTGGAAAAATTTTCAGTTGAAATGTCAATTTCAGTGTGTTGGTGTAAATGTGATGACTGGAATGTAAGAAAACTGAAGAAATTACCTAAATGCCGTGGAAGCCAAGTAGTGCGTCCCTCCTCAAGATCACGCTTTCGAATGAGGCTAATAGCTCCAGTAGATCCTCAGTGTACCCTGGAGGTGTCCGAAAGGAATGAATATCCGAGATAGAATGGAAAAAATGAAAAACTGTGGTACATACCGGAGGTGAGTCATGAGCTTTGACATATCTATGACCAGCCGTTGGAGGCTCGATCGAAATCTGGTAAGCCTCTCCGGTGTACCGCCAGCATGTCAACTCGGTCGGAAGCTCTGGCAACCCAAAACCCTGTCTAGCGAGGGGCACCCCTCTCGCCCTACCCCTCGACGCTCGAGCCCTGCTCGTCGAAGGGTCATCTGCTGCTCTTCCTACACGAGCACGAGTACTTGTCAAGGGAGGCATGAGATGCATCTGGATAAATGTTGCATAGTCCCCCTCTCCGAGAAAGTAGTCAGCGTCCACGCCCCGAGTAAAGTCAATCACCTCTTGGGAGGAGAGGCTCTCTGTAGCTCGCATAGATGGCGGAGGCGCTATGGGAACTACCTGCTGTGGCAAACCCAAGGTCTGGCGGATGAAGCGCTTGCCTAAGGACCAGGCTTGACATACCGAGCCCTCGAGCACAAGTCGAAAGTGAGAAGCCCCTCGAGCGCCGGCAAACTGGTCCCTGACTCCCTTAGGCATCGTTGCCCAAGGCTGCCATGAGATTTGCAAATAGAGAATACACAGGTTGTTAGTTGCCATTAGATATGCAGTATCAATCAGAGCTGAAGTAAAGTAGCAATAACTGTGAGTTTTGAGTTACCTCTGCCGCAGTCACGGTGTCGAAGTACCGACGGAAGAATAGAAAGGTCTCCCTGGTCCTCCTCAAGTACTTGCCATCGTACCGCTGAGAGTATGGTACAACAGGAGGCATCTCCACCTCCAGCTCTAGGGCAAGGGTCAGGAACTATGCATATACCCATAACTGCAAGAAGCAAAAGGTAACAGTGAGTGTACAACATATGAACACAGACAATGCAAAAAGCATAATGTGCAGTACAGCATACAGAAAGTACAAGTGTAAAACAGAGAGCAGATTGTGTGTGTATAGTGTACAGAAAGTGCAGAGCAGAAAGCTCAACATGAAATGCAAAGTAGAAAAGTAAAGCATGCCTCTCAGGCTCTCCAGTAGCCGCCGACTCTGTTTCCGTTCCTGCAGGATGTCGAGCTCATGTAGCTATAAAAGGTAGCAAGGCCAGCACCGTCCCAATCGTAAAGTTGGACCTGAGACAAGTCCACCAAGGCACTCCAGAGATATAATCCTACAGTGTTTGCCTTGTCTACGAACAAGGTGGTGCCAAAAAGGAACATCAAGAAGCCTCGGGTGTACTGCTCGATTTCTTCTAGGGTCTCTGGCTCTGTCCCTCTGAAATGCTCTGCAAACCAAGTGTATCGCACCATCCCCGATTAGAAGAGAGGCAGGCGTGCCCCTTGCAGGTAGATCCATATGGCCTCCAACTCGCCCATGTCCGTATCATAAGGGATCGGACGACCCCCTACCTCTATGCCACTGAGCATAAAGAAGTCATAGGGAGTCATCATCATCTCTCTTGCAGTAGAGAAGTGGAAAGAGTTGGTGGTATCCCACCACCTCTCTACTAGTGCTCCAAGTAAGGGCCTACTCGCTATGAGGCGCGACAACCCTATGTAAAACGAGCCGAAGCCGGCTTCGTCAATAATTTGGCGGACGCCGACGGGGAGCTCCATGTACTACTCCCTCGCGGATGTGGCTCCGTATCCTCTGATAGAGTGTGAGTCCTCCTGTAATCGGAATGAGCAGATGAAAAGCAGTGTAAGAAATACAGTGCAAGAATGTGCATGAGACAAGCAGACGATAGGCAGTGTAAGAAATACAGTGCAAGAGTCTGATTTAAACAAGAAATGCAAGGTACAGTGAAGAAAACATGTAAGAATACAGTGTATACCTCAGTGGCGCCATAAGATATATGGGACTCCAACTCTTGTAGCAAGAGGTCCTCTGGCACACCTCGCGCGAACCCTTCGAAATAACGAATATTGTCGGGTGGTAGCACATGCGTCTGAGGATGATATGTCTTTGAGTCAAAGGGTCGAACCCTAGGTGGTAGTAATATAGGCTTGGGATCTGCTTCCATCCCTGGAGACGCTTCGTCATGTGGTATGTCGTCCGCCATCTGGAAAGGAGGTGAGAAAGTGGATGAAAATGAGCAAGATGGGTGGAAAATGCCAAAAGTCAACAAAAGTCAACTCTAAGAGAGGGAAAAGGAAAAAAAAAGTTAGCGCCCGAGAAAAGGCATAGAACCCAAGAAGAACTCAAGGGAAATGAGCCTCAAATGGTGAAACTCCAAGAAAAAGGACCGAAATCGAATTTCAAACGGTTCAAAACGGAGTATACAAAGAGGATTTAGCGAATCAGACGTCCGTGGGGCGTTGGAAAACGTGTATAAAGCGCGGATCTAGAGGGAAAAAGTGTCTAGAGAGGGAGAGGATGGATTGTCGGAAATGGGGAAGTGTGGAAATGAAGTTTGGCTGTATTTACTTAAAGGCCCGAGGAGAAAAGACCAAAATAACCCCAATCTGCCATCGGTGGCCGATCGGTGGCCGACACCCTCCCCCAGTGGCCTTTCAGTGCCCAGGGCTCCTACATTGAGTTATGATGCTGTTTTGTGTCTTCATTTCTCAAGAAGTGCAAGGAAAGTTCACTTTTAAGTTCCAATTGCCTATGCGGAAGCTCTAAACCATGCCTTCAAAACATGATGTTCAGTGCTAGTCAACATGAACGAGCTGTATCCTTTTAAAACATATTGCAACTTTTTCGAAAGGTAAATCGGAAGGTACGATTGAGTTGGTTTTATCAAACACATTTTTGTCATTACATAGAACGTGCATCTCTTTGTCATTGCATGGAACGTGCATTTCACATGTGATCTTGCATAGAATGTGCACTTCTCACATTTGGTGGGGAGGGTGTTGTTAATGTTGTGGCTACGTCATTTTCTATAGAAGTTGCTAGGAGGTATCTTGCCGAGATGATAGTAATTGATGAATTGCCCTTTAGATTTGTGGACGGGGTTAGTTTTAAGAGGTTTTTTAATGTCATGTAACCCAAGTTCAAGATCTCATCTCGATATACCGTTGCTAGGGACATTGTAGACATATACACCAATGAAAGGGAGAGGTTGAAGAAAATTGTGAAGGGGCATAGAATTTGCTTTGCCACAGATACATGGACTTCCATACAAAATTTGTGTTATATATGTCTAACTGCACATTTCATTGATGATGATTGGAAGTTACAAAAGAGGATCATAAATTTTTGTCAAGTTGAAGACGACAAAGGAGAAACTCTTGGTAAAAAAATTGAGGCACTTTTAAAAGAGTGGGACATTGATGGCCTTTTTACTTTAACTGTTGACAATGTGAGTTCCAATAATATAACCATTAGATTCTTGAAACGAACCACAAAATTGTGGAAGGGAACAGTCTTGGGCCATGAATTTTTACATATGCGTTATTGGGCTCATATTCTAAATCGCATTGTTGACGATGGATTGAAGGACCTTGAGTCTTGTATAGTGAATGTGAGGCATGCAATGAGGTATGTGAGGTCTTCTCTAAATCGCCTTGACACTTTTAAAAAGAATGTGGACAGTTTGAAAATTGAGAGTAAGAGTCTCTTGTGCCTAGATGTGCCAACATTTTGGAATTCCACATATCTTGTGTTGGAGGCAGCGGAAAAATTTTAGAGTGCTTTTCAAAGAATAGGTGAGAAGGGCTACAATTATAAACACTTCTTTTTGGATAATGAAGGGGGTGAGAGGAGAGAGATGCCTACAGCCAAGGATTGGGATAATTGTAGGGTGTCTTGTAAATTTCTTAGAATGTTCTACAATGCAACAAAAAGAATTTCTAGATCTTTATTTGTTCCTTCAAATACATTCTACACTGAAATTTTTGTCATTGAAAATATGATTGGATAATTAATCAAAGACAGTGATCCTATTTTGGCTTCAATGGAAAAGAAAATGAAAGAGAAGTTTGACAAGTATTGGGAAAATGGAGATAAAATTAATCTCCTTTTGTATGTTGCAGTTGTGCTTGATCCTCGAAGAAAAATGACATACTTGTAATATTGTTTTTCAACAATTTTTGGTGGAGATGTGGTAAAAGTGAAAGAAATGTTAGACAAGGTGAAAAATTGTTTGAGTCAATTGTATGAACATTATGCAATGCTTGATTCAATAAATGTGCATGCCTCCAATGTAAATGAAACAGTAGATATGGTGATAGATGAAAATGATTCATACACTATTGTGAACTCTCAGTTTAACTCATTTTTGGAGGGGCAATTTTGTAGTAGTGGGAGTTTGTCGAAATTGGACAAGTACTTGGGTGATACTGAGAAAGGTGGGAAGAATGGTCAATTTGACATCTTAGAGTAATGGAAGGTTAATGCAACAAAGTATATAGTGTTATCACTTATAGCACGAGATGTGTTGGCAATTCCTATTTCCACTGTTGCTTCTGAGTCCGCTTTTAGTACAAGATGTCGTATACTTGATCCATTTCGTGGTTCACTTGCTCCAAAGATGGTGGAGGTTCTTGTTTGTATACAAAATTGACTCCGAAGTAACATTCCAATATACCTTCAACAAGCAATGGATGATGTTGAAGAATTTGAACAACAATATGATTCGGGTAATACATACAATGATTTGTTTTGTTTTAAATTTCATTTATTTTGTATTATTCAAAATTCATTATCTTTACTTCACATGTTTTTCTTGTGTTATGTTTTATGTGTAGTTGTTTCGGAATCAAGTTCTTGTTCAAGCCCAAGTCCGGAACCTAGTTTTATTGCAGTTTAGTATCATTGGTAAAATACCTCCCCTTTGTTAAATGTTATTAACATATGTTTACTTGTTTTAAGTTTAAGACTTTTTAGTGTTTTCCTTATTAAATAATTTTATTTTTTTGTTATGGAGGTTTAGATGGCTCATGGTTTGGCTCAAGAAAATTAATGACTTTTTTGCTTCTTTTTGGATGACTGTAATATTATTGTTTGGATGCACAATGTTTTGGATGATTGTAACTTTTTTATTTTTTGAATGATTGTGACTTTTTTTGGATGATTGTAACTTTTTGGATGATTATAACTTTTTTTTTCTTTTTCTTATTGATTTTCAACTTCAATTTTGGATGGCTGTAATGAATGATGTTTTGCATTGCCCACTGGAACTTTGAACTTTGGATGCCCATCTTGTTCTTGCATTGCCCACTAGAATCAATAAAAATGAATTATGTTGAAAATGTTATTTTTTAGGAAGTTGCCCAGGTTGTTGTGAGTTACCTCGGTTGTGAATATTGCCCAACGTTATTTTTTGAATTGCCCAGGTTGTTGTGAATGAATATTGCATTACCCAGGTTGTTGTTTAGGAAGTGCACAATTTAATTATGTTGAAAATGTTATTTTTTTGAGGAAGTGTACAATTGAATTATGTTGAAAATTCATAAAATTTTCAATTGCCAAACCGATTCGTACCCATCTGCCAATCCGCTCAATCCGCATCCGCTAGATTGGTAGACGGATACAGATTGATTTTCTCCAACCTGCCAATTTGGCGGACGGATGGCGGATTAGGGGTTTTGTGACCGCAACCGATTCGCACCCGCCCCTACTCCAGATCGGTCATGGAAATATCGAGAGAGAACAACCCATGGGACAGGCCAGGCTACAAGGCCGTTTGAGGCAAAATTACTAGCCACAGTGCTCTACAGAAGATGAACACAAGGCGAACCGAAGAAGTTACACAACCAGACCCCAAAATTCAAAGTCCTGTTCAAGAATAGATAGAAGGGACTACTTTTAAAGCAACTGATGGAAGACCGGTCCTGCTAGTGTCACCATTCACAAAGAGGATTTCCATGGCAGAACCATCGAAGAAGTTTAGTATCCCCAAGTTTGAACTCTATGATAGAAAAACAAACCCCTTAGACCACCTGCACCACTACCGCCGCGCCACTACCCTCTGGAACGAGAACGAGGCACTTATGTGTTGAATCTTCGCTTCTAGTCTGGGTAGAATAGCTTACGCTTTGTATGATAAGCTCCAGGTGGGTTCTATTGACAGTTGGAAACAGTTGGCAGATAAGTTTACTGAACGATTCATAGCAAACAATAAAAAGCAAAGGGGCTGGACACACTCTTGTCGTTAAAGAAGACAGAGGATCAGACCATTAAGCAGTACGCCCAACTTTACTCGGAAACTTTTCATAATATAGAAGAGGACTATTCTGATAAGGTGACAATTTCAACTTTCAGGCAAGGACTCCAACCAGAGGACAAGCTGTGGCAGTCATTAACCAAGACCCCGCCAAAAACTGTTGCGGACTTGCAGCTCAAGATGGATCGATACGGTAAGCTTGAGGAAGACTAGAAGTCTACAGGACAGGGTAGCATGCAAACCAGCACATAGAAGACCAGTGCTCCGATCAAGGAGGAAAAGGAGGCTAAAAGCAAGACCATTAAAAAGAAGGACACGGATTACATAATTCAAACTGTGTTCAGACTCCCAATTTGATAAATAATAAGCCCGGGTTTAAATGGCTAGCCAAAATAATGGGAGATCCAAAGGTATGAAACCATAGGGCAAAGTGTGCCTACCACAATGACGAAGGGCACATGACGGAAGATTGTTTTTCATTCAAGCGATATCTTGATGAGATTGTAGCCGCTCGACATCTAAACAAGTTCCTAGGAGAACAACAACGGAATGACAGAACAATTAGCAGGAAGGGAATAATGCGATAGTAAAGCACCTAAGAGGAATGATCCATGTTATCCATGGTCTCTCACCTACACATAGTAGCACATGCTAGGGAAGAGCAGCAGAAAACAACACATCTCAAGGAGGTTTACAAAGTAGCGTATTCCTTGGGAAGCAAAAGGCCAAGGATCGAGGCTAACCCCAAAGGCCCAGTCATTTCCTTTTCTAAAGAAGACATGCAAGGGCTGGTCCAGCCCCACTCGAATGCTTTAATTATTAAATTGGACATGGATGGATTCGGGGTAGAGAGAATACCAGTTGATGAATGCAGCACTGCCGAGATCATGTACTATAAACTATACCAGAGTTTAGGTGTAGACACCCCATTTTTGACCGCCCTTAAGACTTTGGTGCCTCACGTTGAACACTCGATGATGAAATGTTACGCTGTACAATCGTTCAATTTCTTCAACAAAAGGCTTCAGTTTTTGAACTTCAGAGCCTAAACCTTGCACCCCTTTTGGACTAAAACCCAATTTGTTTCTAGCTTGACCCCCCAGAGGTCTGCTGGCCAACAATTGGCCAGTAGATCATTTTTGGTTGGCCGACCGGTCCTCTTCATGGCCGGTCGGTCACGTTTCTCGGCAGCCAGATGTTTTACAGCCAACTGTCCCTCAATGTGCAAGCTTTGCACCAGCTGGCTTATTATAGATATTTCTGACGCAAGAAGGCTTTCTTTTATAAATACTTAACCGTCCCTCATGGTTTTAGGTTAGAAAATTTTCCAAGAGCAAAAACTTGTTCAACGCATTACCCCTTTCTCTTGCAAATATACATACACTCTCCATACACTTCCTAAATCAAAAACTTGGGGCCTCTTGTTGAGATTCTTGAGCATAAATTTCAGCTTTAGAGAGTGTTTGCCTTGTGATTTTCTTAACCAAGAGTGTCTCCTCTTTAAGAGGTATAACCTTTGTCATGTTTTGCCTTGTTGACACTACTCTTCTCTTCTCTTTTCTTGTTGTCTATACACTGTTTTGGACTGGTTTGAAAGTTCTGAAACTTGTGATTTAAAAGCTACCAAAGATGGTGGGGTTAACCACCATTTCTTGAACCTTATCCCGTAGCTTATATCCTTGTTCTTCCCACTTGTTTCTTTACTTTTAGCTACCGTTTTTCAGAGTTTATTTTAGCTTAAAAATGTGGTATTGAGTCAGTAAAAAATATGCTTTAAATATTGTAGATGTGTTGTTGTAAGTTCTCATGGGTGTGGCCTTCAATCCATTTGAGTTGATAGTCCTTTCTTACACTTTTTTATAGCTTTCATACATAGTCATACATTTGTAATCACCTTTGCATAATTATCTCTGCAACCTCCCTCCATTCTTTGTTCATTTTGATTAAAGAGTTGTGTTTAACAAAAGGTTATTATTCAAGCATAAGAAAAAGTCCTTCCATGCTTAATGGTTTAATCTCATTGGAGGTTCATTACCCAGGTATTACATCTCTCTTATGCTAAGTACAATTTCTTATTTGTCATTTCTCTTTATCACCAGTGCATTTACTTCTAGGGGACTAACTTTCTAGTTAGACCCTTAAAAATCACCAAGGAAAATGTCATTATAGCTTGTTATCAAGTTTGGATTTAGAGTCATTATCGCTCATTATGGGCTTGGTTAGTCATTATCACTCTCTTTGAGTTTGACTAATCATTATCGCTCTTTTCGAGTTTGAGTTAAAATTCATTATCGTTTGTAAATAAATTTTCCTCTTCCTTTGTAATTTCCCTTGTAGAAAAGGGCTTGAAAGGCTCATTTCTTAGGTTAAGTCAATGCTTGATAATCTTTATTGCTTTTGGACTTAGTGGACATAACCATCACTTTTGGACAAAAATGAAGAAAAGATAAGAAAATGGAAAAGTAATGTTTTTTTTTTAAAAAAAAAAAGAGTTAATAAATTGGAGTAAAAAATGTAAAAAAATAAGTTGGGTTCAATCGGACATTATATTAAACCTATTGCGTTTCGAATCATTACATACTGTTAGTGATGTTTAATGATTCAAGAAGCAATGTCCACCCCTTTCCTTGAGGTGACTCCATGATAGGGAAAATGTGTTGTTGGTCTTTCATTTCCATCTGCTAAGCTTTTGTCCTATTGGTTCATAGATTATCATGCAACGAACTTGTGACGATTGATGATTTGTGAATTGACTCTACTCCTCCATTGATCATCTTCATGATAGAGACAGATAGAAAGGATAAACATCTCTTGGAAATATTCTATTTTTGCTTTGTTTCAATTCTGTGGTAGTAGGGCAGAACCAAAAAACAATGGCCGACCACATTTTTGTCCGACCGACCACTTCTCAAGGCCACCTGGCGGCCATTGTTTATGCAATCTAACTACAAACAGAATAGATTCTGGCAGCAAAATAGGGAGGTTCCCGAGAGGATGTTCTTGTTTCTGCGCATGCAACTCTTTGCTTCCTGTTGTCCTTTAAATTAATGCTTTAATAGTAGTTTGTTGTAACTAAGGAAGTTAGCTTAATTCGGATTCGTAATAATTAGTTAATTTAGCTTATTAATTTATTTGGTGTTGTAATATTTAGCAAAATAGGATATTCATTCGGACACTCTTGTATGAGGGCACATTTATAATATTGTGTATATCTTTCAACCCCCATTTCTTTCTCATTTTTATTTACTTGCTTACAATGGTTGCATGTAGTATCATATTTTGGTTTTATATCATTACCATATGTAAATATCCATTTTTTAATGCATCGGGTTCAGTTCATCATTCTAACATTATTGTCATTTCCTACTTACTTGAATACATGCGCTATCACATGCCTTGAGTTGAGCCATATGTCATGTTAACAAACTGAACCTCGTAGCTGCATTTTGTATGTGTTGCATTAGTCACTTGCATATTAGAGCACACATTTTTCTAATTATTTCTTTCTCTTTGGCTTGCCTCGGTTGAGTACTAGGTGAGCATTTCTTGCTTTAGCATATTGCATGTATGTTTGTGTCACCATATCAAGCATATTATCATGAGGCTAAGTGCTTATTTGATATACATGTTTGAATGCTTGTGGATAAAGACTCATTTGCTTTAGTTGGGATGATTTTGATTAATGTATATATGAGCTCGCTTTTTCAAGTGGCACATATTCAAAGTTCTTTTCAAACAAACACGAAATCAAAGTATTCCAGACTGGGTGACTTAGTCTGTACTTGTGTGCCTCACATGGTAATGTTTAGCATTAATAAATCAGAACAAGAGCATATACTGTATATAAAAATAACATCATGATTAGTAGAGGCCGATCTTTGATCGGGTGATTGGGGTGCTCAATTCATGACCTTCCCCTCTCATACCTAAGTTCCGGAGCCGAGACACTTTGGTTATGATGGACAAATGGCCTTTAGCATGAGTCATGAATTTTCTAGATTTTTCAAAAATATTTAGATGGCGATTGAAATTTGGTAATGCAGTCTATTTTTGGCATTTTTTATTGCAAATCGATTTTCCAAAGATTTGTCGTATTTGGACTCTCATTTTTGTTTTTCTATTTCACATTGCATTTGTGAAACCAGATTCAGAATCACGAAAATCTGAACTATAGGGCTATCGTATCCAAGGAGACTAATCCCTCCGAGGAACATGAAAAACAAGCTACACTAGGCCTCAAGGATTAGGATCTTAAGAAGGTTGACTTGCCACTGCTAGGCTTCAACTCCAACTTGGGCTGGCCGGTTGGAGAGATGACACTACCAGTCAGAGCAGGATTTGTATGCCTTGAAGTATGCTTTCGGGTCATGGATGTGCCCTCACCATACAATGCTATTATACACAGACCATGACTACACCAGCTTAAAGCAGTTCCCTCTGTACTTCAGAAAGCCTTGAAATATCCTAATAAAGAGGGAAGCATTAAAACCATTCGAGGAGACCAAGTATCTGCATAACGTTGTTTGATGCTTGCATTGGAGCATAAAAAAGTTAAGCTGGCTCAGAAACGAGTATGCCCAGTCGAAATTTTAGACTCAAAAGTTTTGAGAGAGATTGGAAAGGATCTAGAGGAGCACATGATAGAAGAACTCCATAAAATCCAAATATCACCCGACGATCCAAAAAGGTACTTCTTACTTGGATCTTCTCTGTCTGAGTAGGATAAAAAAAACTCTTTTTTAAGTTTTTAATGGATAATCTTGAGGTCTTCGCTTGGACACCTGATGAGATGCTAGGAGTAGACCTTAATATTATCAGTCATTGTCTCAATGTTAATCCTACATGCAAACCAACAATTCAAAAAAGTAGGGCTTATGTAGACCATGTTGAGGTAGTAGTTGAGGAAGTCGAAAGACTCCTGGACGCAAAGGCCATAAAAGAAGTATAGTACCCCACTTGGCTGTCTAACACAATCGTTGTTAAGAAAAAGAATGGAAAATTGAGGGTATGTGTAGATTTCATAAGCTTTGATAAAGCATGCCCTAAAGACTGTTTTCCCTTACCAAGGATTGGCCAATTGGTGGATGCTACCTCTGGGCATGCTAGAATGAGTTTTCTGGACGCTTATAAGGGTTATCATCAAATGGCAATGAATGAGCCAGACCAAGAAAAAACTATTTTTATAACTCCACAAGGGCTGTATTGTTATAAGGTGATGCCTTTTGGGCTAAAAAATGCTAGAGCCTACCAACGGCTAGTTACCAACATGTTTTCTAACTAGATAGGAAAAATCATAGAAATTTATATTGATGACATGGTTGTCAAAACCAAGCTAGAAACTGACCATTTAAAAGACTTGGAGATCACTTTTAATATCCTTAAGACCTACAAGTTAAAGGTAAATGCTGCTAAATATGCTTTTGGTGTTGACTTAGGGAAATTTCTAGGTTATTTGGTGATAAGAAGGGGGATCAAAGCAGACCCTCAACAAGTGAAAGTCATCCTCAACTTACAGCCACCTCGTAGCTCAAAGAAATGCAGAAGTTGACAAGGATGGTAGCAGCACTTAACTGCTTTATAAGCCACTCCTCAGGCAAATGTAAACCTTTATTTCAGTTTCTCAAGAAGGGAGGAGGAGTGGACTAGAAAAAACAGTGTGATCAAGCTCTAGAGGAATTAAAACAGTACCTCATTTCACCTCCTCTACTCTTGACTCCTCAATGAGGTGAAAGGCTGTATCTATATTTAGTAGTGTCAGGGCACGCGGTGAGCTCAGCCTTGGTCAGAAATTTGGATAGCACTTAGCTGTCGATATACTATATCAGCAAAACTTTAAACAACGTAGAAACCAGGTATTTGCCTTTGGAAAAATTAGCCCTGGCCTTAGTGACTGCAGCCAAGAATCTTGTACACTACTTCCAAGGTCACCCCATCACCGTGCTAACCCAGCATCCTTTTGTGATGCCTTTTCCACAAAGCTGATTTTTCTTAGTGCATCACTAAGTGGGTCATGGAGTTAGGGGAATTCAACGTCACTTTTCAGCCCAGAACTGCCATCAAAGCCTCAGTTATGTCTGACTTGGTTGCAGAATTCTCAACCGAACAACGTCAACCGAGTTCTACAGCTGATATGTCCCCAACTGCAGAACTAAGGGGTAATAGGGTGCAATCCAGGAGACGCAAAAGTTGGAATTGGCATTATCATAGTAGTCCAGTACCACAGAAACTGAGCAACAAGCTCAGTCAGGACAGGGCAATGATTAAACGTGGAAACTATATATCAGCGACATGGACAATTGGAAACTCTTTGTGGATAGTGCATTGAACCTGAAAGGTACAGGGGCTGGTGTGGCTTTGCTCTCTCCATAGGGCATTCTCTATGAACAAGCAATCTATCTAGGGTTCAAAGCTTCGAATAACGAAGCAGAATATAAGGCCCTGCTCGTAGGATTACGAATTGTAAAACTTTTTAACATTCAAGATCTCACAGTACATTGTGATTCTCAGTTAGTGGTCAACTACCTCACTGGAGAGTATGTCGTTAGGGATGAAAGGATGCAAGCCTATTTCAATGAAGTCCAAGACGTGGTAAAATCCTTTTGAAAATTCAGAATTATCTAGATAGGCAGGGAACATAATTCCCACGCAGACGCCCTGGCCACCCTCTTCAGCAGTGGAAAAGATAGAGGCTAGAACCATTGTAATTAAGTTCTTACCTTAGTCCAGTATCTCACCAGAAGCAGAGTAAGACATACAGCCAATCTTGTGCACCAATCATGGGCCAAGCTGGTTGGATCTAATCATTAAGTACATTAGGGAGGGAGTACTCCTAGAAGATAAGAAAGAAGCTAATAAAGTCAAGATAAGAGTGCCTAGATTTTGGATCTCAGAAAAATGAGTCTTGTACAAAAAATCCGTTACCGGTCCATACCTGTCATGCATCCACCTAACCCTTGTTAATAACATCCTATATAAGCTACATAAGTAAATCTATGGAATGCATACTGGGGGGCAGTCTTTAGCAAAACGTAAAATCACTCAAGGCTATTGGTGGCTATTTATGCACAAGGATGTCCAGGCGTGTGTCAAAAGATGTGACAAGTGCTACCATTTTTCTCCTCTGATTCACCAACCAACAACAAATCTTCACCGATTAACAAGCCCTCATCCTTTTGCCTTTGATCGGCCCACTTCCAACGGGTAGAGGAGATAAAAAATTTCTATTGGTAGTAACGGGCTATTTCATTAAATTGGTGGAAGCTGAGCCACTGATCACAATCAAAGACAAGGATAATAAGAACTACGCTTAGCACATCATCATAACTAGGTTTGGCATCCCACATACATTCATTTATGATAATGGCCTACAATTCGATTGTGTCATCTTCAAAAATTACTATTCAGAACTGGGAATAAAAAACTTCTTCTCAACTCTATGTTATCCTCAAACAATGGATAGACATAAGCTGTAGACATCCCATTTTGGACCGTCCTCAAGACTCGGACGTCATCGCTTGTGCACTCGATGATTGCACTTGTTTGTGTTCATTTTGAGCACCCAAAGTCCTCGGCGGAATGCCTTGCCTTTGCACCTTGAAACCTAATCTTCTTTGTGCTCCATTTTGGACCAAAAGCTTGTTGTTTCAAGTCTGGAAGAGTGGGTAACTTGTCAGCCAGCCCTTTGGGCTGCTGGCCTTGGGTTGTGCTTGTCGGCTACCAGTGATGGCCGACGGCTATCAGTGGTGGCCGACAACTACCAGCCTCTTTTTCCAGATATTTATTGACGGCTATGCCAGTTGTTGCACACTGAGCTGCATCTTCATACACGTGTATGGTAGGATGTTCCTAAGCTCAAGACTTGTTTTTCTATATATAGGGGGGTTCCTCCCCCATTTTTGGGGGTTAGTAATTTTAGACCAAAAAAATCTCTCTCTCTCTCTCTCTCTAGTTTTCTCTTTCTCTCTTGATATTTTGTGCTTGGTTGCCTAGTTTCTCTATACTTTTGCATACCAACCCTTAATCAAACTTGACCATCTTTGAGCTGAGGTTCCTTGGAGTCTTGTTTGAGGTCTAGAAGGAGGTTTGAGCTTGAATTTGTGCCTAATTTGTGCTTTGCTTTAAAGGTATAGCACTTGCCTTGTTTAAGCTTGTTTTGTATACTTATTTTCCCATCTATTTCAACTATTTTTGGACTGATTTTGAACTGTGAAAAACTTTGTTTTTATGGTTTAAAAGTGTTAGTTTGAGGCTATTTTGGGTTATGGGGTGGTCCACCCTTCTTGCTCCTTTGCTTGTTAAGCTTTTGTGCTATTATTCATCACTTTCAAGCCAACTTTTTTAGCCCTTTTAACCACTGAATTTTAGAGATTTTTTAATGGCAAAAACCTCATTTTGAAGTCCAAAATTGGAGGGGTTAGCCTCCCTTCCTTGTGTCTTGCTTGCATGCCTGGTTAGCCTCATGTATTAGCTTATTATTTTAGCTTTTTGTGGCTTAAGTCCAGCATGTTTTAGACTATATTTAGGGCTGCTTTGCCTCTGTTTTTGACTGGTTAATTCATTTGAGCCTTGTATGGCATGGTTGTAGTGTAATTTCCTTCACTAACTCAGTGTTTTAGGGCTTTAATCACCATTGTTTTAAGTTAATAACATGTTTTAGTGTTGTTTTGCACTTAATTTCAGCACTTTAATCTTTGCAATCTCCTTCAATTGTTCACTCTTTTGTCTGCTTTGAAAGTGATTTTAAATCACTTGTTTGCCTAAGTGTGAAATGGAGGTGCTACACCTAATGGTTTAATTCCTTAGGGGGTTCATTACCAACAGTGTAATACCTCTTTCATGCCCAAAGCAACTTGTGGTTTGAGCCATCTTTCCATTAGAGGACATTCACCAATGGACAATTGGATTAAGAAATGGTTTGGTAATTAAAATGAGTAAACAAAAATTGACAAGTAAAAGAGGCAAGATGAACATCTTTCGTGTTACATTGCATGTGTTCGAATCGGACGTTAATTTGAACATAAGGAAAATGGGACATTTCATACTCTAAAGTGATGAAATGTACCACTTTCTTTGGTCACTGTTGCCCTTGATCATGCGTGATAGGGTGGTGGTCATTTTGGTCTTCTTTGGGCATTTATTAAACTTGTACAAGCATGGTCCCTTAGCCATCATGCATAGAAATTGCTTGGTTGATGGTTTGAGGGGCCAAGAGTTTCTTTCCTTTGAGCTTGTGTGATGATAAAGAGGGTAAACGGTACAAACAACTTGTGAGAATACACTGTTTTACTCTGTTTTTCTCTCTGTTGCAGCATGGAAGTGTGAACCAATAGTGGTCGACAGCCACCATTAGTGGCCGACCGGCCACCAATGGTAGCCGACCGGCTCCTTGTCCCTCTTGTCGGCCATCAGTGATTTTTGCACATTGTGTTGGTAAGATGAAGTAGAAGGGTTCTGGAAGTTGGCAGAATTTTCAGTGATCAAATGCTTAAACAGAGGCTTGCAGAAGCAAAATAGTGGCTTTTCAAGTGGATACCGGGCATGTGCATGAGCCTTCCTTGCATTTTCAAGCTTTTTAAGTGTTTAATAACTAGCTTAGATGCATGTTGTAAATAATTAGTTAGTTTAGCTATTTATTTGATTTTGGTTTGTAATAATTAGTTAACTAGAATAGTTAATTAGTTTCGGTTTGTAATAATTAGTTAACTTGATTAGTGTAGCTAGTTAGTTTATTCATTCGGACCCTTCTTCGCGAGGGCATAATGTTGTGATAAGTGTGCGTGCGTGTGTGTATGTCTTCTAACCCCGCGTCTTTCTCCCTTTTATTTAATTACTTTTGATGGTTAGATTAGGGTCATGTTTGGATTAGCATATCACATGTTTGTATCCATTCATTCGTATTGCATGCACCGAGGCTTGGCGTATCATTCAAACTAAATTGCCATTCAATAATTCTTTGAATATGTGTTTACCGCATGTCATTCAAGTTGATTCATATGTCATATTAGTAGTCGAGCCTATTAAATTGCATATTGCATGTGTTGCATTAGACACCTTGCATAGTTAGGATCATGCATCTTTCTAACTAATTTTTGTTTTGGCTTAGAGTACTAGGTGAGTTTTTACGCTTCAGCATACTTTCATAAGTGTGAATGTTGCCATGATTAGCATGCTTGCCATGAGGCTATGTGCTTAAACGCTAAACTAGGTAAATACTTGTGGATGAAGGTTTGTTTTTTGAATTGGAACAATTCAACGAATGTGCGTTTTAAGCCCACTTTGTTGTGGCAAATCATGTTTTAAGCCCACTATGTTTGGTGGCAAATCCGCAATCTTTAAGCCCACTTGAGGTGGCAAATTCAAATCATTTTCGCAAACAAACATGAGTTAAATTGTTCCAAATTGAGCAAACTAGTCTATACTTACTTTGTGCGCATCACATAGTAAAGCTAGTTTAATAACCGGAATAAGAACACATAATGTTTATAAAACATCATATCGTGATTAGTAGAGGCCGATCTTTGATCGGGCGAGCGGGGGTGCTCAATTCATGACCTTTCCCTCTCGTACCTAAGTTCCTGAGCTGAGACAACTTTGGTGATGACGGACACGTGACCTTTGGCACGAGTCAGGGTTTCCTAAATTTCCCCAAAACAAAACATTTAGGTGGTGACTCTATATCTGGCAAAGCAGTCCAATTTTGGCATTATTTGATTTAAAATCGATTTTCCAAAACGATGTGTCGGATTTGGACTCTTTGGTGTTTATCAGTTTTACATTGCACTTGTGAGACTAGAATCAGAACCGCGGGAGTCCGAGCTGTGAGGCCTTCATTTCAAACTTTTCGAAAGGTGGGGCGTGGAAAAAGGTGAGTCCACAGAAGCTTCCAACAAGACTATGCTAGATGGAATGAAGAAGCGCTTAGAACGTCTAAAAGGAAGGTGGGTTGATGAACTGCCCTACATTCTCTAAGCTTATTGTACAACACCTAGAAGTGCAACAGGTGAGACACCCTATGCCTGGCCTTTGGAACTAAAGGTGTTATCCCATTGGAAGTTGGATTGCCCACAATGCGATCATAAATTTACGAAGATGTATAGAATGAACAAGCATTGCCACACAGTCTGGATTTTATTGTAGAAAGAAGAGCAACAGCCCTGGTCAAATTGATGAATTACCAAAAATAGCTCTCAAAAGGGTACAACAAAAAGGTTCACCTCGGGAATTCTAGCCAGAAAATCTAGTCCTACGACAGGATTTGCCTACCTTTCTGGTTCCGAAATCATGCTACATTCCTAAGTAGGAAAGTTATCTTTTCTTGGGCTAATTTTTTTTTTAGCCTCAAGGACCTTAATCCTGAGCAGGATTGTTCTACTTTTCGGACTCATAATCTTTCTTACACTCTTGAATAGGCGTGTTTCTTGGAGAATAACCATACAAAAGATCTTTGAACGATTTGTGGTCATACAAGAACATTGCTGTAATCTAGGACAAGATTGTATCATATTCTAGATTACCACCTATTCTTGTACTTAAGCAATTGTTATAAATTGTACTTAAGCAAAGAACCATTTGGAAACAAAAAAAAAAAATCTCATAGAAATTTCTTATTTACAAGCTGTTTCTGAAACAAATGCTTAATAAAAATAAATCCTCAGGCTTGCAGTGTTCCAAGGACGAGGTATAGCCTTGTCATCATATCTTCCAAATGGTAGCCCTATTTGTACTTACTGAAATGACCTTATATTGGCCCTCCCAGTTGGGACCCAACTTTTCATCAATTGGATTATTCTGACTACTCAGAACTCTTTTGGATTGTGATTCCTTAGGCTTAAAAGGAATTTTCACAAAAGTTTTCCTACGTGCAAGAAAGCAAACCCTTTTATATATAGGGGTAGCTGAAAAATTTCCTAAGTCAAAATTTTACTTAGCCAAAAATTTTATTTGTTCAAGTGTTTCCAAAATTTTCACATCACTATAATTCTGACTTTTAGTAAAATTTATTCAAATGTAGCACTTTACCAATTCTTTGTAGCTTTGTTGACTTTGTTGTCAAAACCATCCAAGCTAAAGGGCAAGCGAGGTGCCTTACAGACCCATCTTAGCCCAGATTTATTTTTTTAGTTTTTATTTTTTATTTTTTTTAGAAAAGTACTTAATACTTAGATAAAAATCAAACACAAAAGCCTTTTTTTGCAAAAATTTGTGATTACATCAAAAATACTGCACCATACAAGAGTTTCTAGGCCACAATTGAAAAAAAAAAAAGAAGTAAAAGACAAGTTTCTTAATCCTTTGTCACAGCAAGGGTCTGGGTAGCACCAATTTCAACAGATCCAGAAGAAACAGTTCTAACTTCCCCACCTTCAGCAATGGTCGGAATTTCTGTGGCAGGAAGAACAAATGAAGCATTAGAAGTTTTTTCTTGAGGCTTGGGGATAGGAAGTTCAACCTCATCAGTAAAAGTGGTCGCATTTTGGCGCTTGCATCCAGAACAGTCTCCACTTCCTCCCTAGGGTCTTCTTCAGAGCCCTCCTCTTCAGCTTCCTCTGTTATTGGTGAATCCTTCTTCTAGGGAAAAATTGGGTTAGAATATTGGAAGGAATTAGGAGTAACCCCAGCCTTAGCCAAGATAACCTACTAGCCATCAATACATAGATCATCTTGAAGCTTATAGATTTGTTGCAGATATTTCTCATTGATATTCTTACGGTATTTATCCAGCTTCTCACTCTCTTCATTCTTCAACGCTTTATTCGTAGCAAGAGCGGAGGCCATACTCTCTTGGGACTCTTCCAGTTTGGTCTTGGCCAGCTGGGCTACACTTTCAGCAAGATCTTTTCAGTGGTGAGCTTCAAATTCTGGTCAGACATCAACTTCAGTCTCTTTTCCAAATCAGCGAATACTTTTAGAGCACTAGAGGCCTTGATAGATTGAATGCAGGCTTTAGTCTTGTAAGAATCCATTATAGCCAAACTTTCATGTCAAACCTAGATGGCCTACAGAAGAGAAAATGATTGAACTCAGTCAAAATAGAAGGATTAGAGAAAGCTCGAAGGGAGGGGTAATGGTGGTTTTTGCAGTCCTTGAGGAACGTTGCGCAAAGGCAGCAGCTGAGTCCTCAACGCCTATGTCTATGGATGGGTTAGTAAAGTCGATGATAGAATCAAAATTTCTTTGACAGGGCCACTAATGGAGCTTTCCTGTTGTTCTGAGAAAGCTTGGGACGATCGTTTTTCGTCTTTAAGATAGGAGGCAGAGGATTCAAAACCCAGAAGTTTAGGAGTGGATTTCTCCTCTTTGGGAAGGTTCTAGATCTTTTCCAATTCCTCTTGACGAATGACGTATTCACGAAAGTGCTTCACCACGTTGGTGCTGGGATCTGGCAGAAAGAGAATGAAAAATTAAAAATAAGTCAGCCATACAAATTCAAAGAAAAATTAAGGAAAATAGAACAGAAATGACCTACTCTTCCGAAGGTTCTGGGTACAAGCTTGGTATAGAGAGAACTCTCAAATTCCCAGTTGCCATAAATCATCACAATATTCTCCTCTAGGTCCTTGTTGGTTTCGGGAAAAAGGGTGATAAGTCTTTTTGAGGCACTTTTTGGCCTCAGATAATACTTAAAGTCCTCAGTTGGGGCCTTGGCATTATAGGCTGTAAGAACATAAACGAATAGAATCTCCAGCTGACCAAGATGGGTGCCTTGCGTATGGTTCAACTCAAAAACCCCATTCACAACTCTATAAATATTAGCAGAGAGTTGAATGGGGGTAAGGGACCAAGAGCACATGTGCTCCCTCAAAAGTGGGTTTAGGGGAAACCTTACTGCTCCCTCAGTAATGGCGACAAGGGCCATGCAAGTGTAATTCGGGCCACCCTCAAGGTTGTCAGCATCCTTCTACAAGCAAACATAGACATCCTCTAGAATACCAAATCGCTTGTGAAAGGCTGCCAAGAAGGAAGCGGATTCTAGAAATACGCGATACTTGTCCATAAGACCAGAAAAGCAATGAAAATCATGAAATATAAGAGAAAGATGAGGACTTACAAGCAACAAAAGGGAGATCAGAACGGAAGATCGTCGTATTGAAAGCGCTATAGCAGAGATCCCCTCTCTTACTTTTCTATAGAAGGAACTAGTGAGTATTGAAGAAGCAAGGACTTTGGTGGGAAATTTATTGTGCCATAAATAATTTCAAACGGACGTGCCCGTTGCTTCGTATGACAGACTCGACAGTTCGGGACTTATGACATGAGGCCACGTGTTTTAGGACAGAGATGGTGCGACAGACGAAGGGACATCACACCTTTTGAAGGTTGAAACGCTAAGCACGAAGCCCTAGGATCACAGGAAAAAACTCTTACAGTTGTAATTAAAACTCTGACCCTTTTTTAGCCTAGGAAGAAAAAGAAACTAGAGTTAGGGGGCAATTGTGGGAGGCAAAAAAGGATTCAATATAAGGCAGGATTGGAATTCCTAGGTTGGCAGTAGGAAGGTAGCCTCGCTAGCAAGGCAGAAAGTTTGCCCAAGATAGTTTGAGTCTGGCTTGGCAGCCTTGGACCAGACTAGGTGTGACAACCCTCACCACTGTTTACTGATAATACCACTGATTACTGCTAAACTGTGACTGAACATGATTAAGTAACTGATTTGACTGACATTCTGAACTGATTGATTGAGTGTATTAGTTTAAACACCTTTCTATCTGTTTGACTGTTAATTGATCTGTTCATGTTTTAAGTGTCAAACTGTGAATTGAAGGCCTTATCGGCGGCCAAATATGAAATTGATTAGTGTTTCCTGTTAATTAGAATTTATGTGATTTTATGGTATGTTTAATTGAAATTTGATTTGGTATGATTAAATTGGATTAAATAAGCTAAATTACATTAGTTGGACTTATCTACCATTTTGTCATTTAGTGGGCCACTTGTTAAGACACCTTTGAGACTTGATTCACACACTTTTCCTCAACCATTTTGAGACCAAAAACCGTAGGAGAGAGTGAGAGAGGAGAAGTTTGGTTTCATCTAGAGAATTACTTGGAGAACTTGAAGAATTGAAGAGTAGATTGTACAATTGAGCTTCCATTCTTGAAATTGAGGACCTAAGGTAGGAAAATCATCTTCTTGAACTTGTATTCTAGTTGTACCTTGCATGGTTAATGAGTCTTTAGTGATCTAAGTCTAGAGTTGGTTCTAACATGTTGAATTAAGGCTTAAATCATGCATACATGTACACATTGGTGAGTTTTGAGGTTGTTTTCATGGAAATCCACACATGCATGTCCATATTCTAGCTTTGGTCCATGAATTCAGCATGTTTTTGGAAGGATTGACTCATTTGTTCTTGTATTAGAAGCTTTGAAGTTGATTAAATTCATGCATGTTGCATGTACATCATGTTCTTGAAGTTTTGTTTGGAAATGGGTTCAATTGAACTACCTTTGGGCTTTGATTTTGCAAATTGATTTTTGAAACATGTCATATTATGAGTTTTAAAGTGTTTTCCAGAAAATTAGCCCAAAAGGATAAAATTTGATGCTTTAAATGTTGAGTTTCATGCTTGGAGACAAATCTGGAAATTCCAAATTTTGGATCCATGCTCGAGTGGGGAACTACACGCTCGAGCGTACACTCTGAGTTTATGCAGTCCGCTCGAGTGGGGGAAAGTAACGCTCGAGCGTGAAATGCGTGTATCCAGTACTTTGCATGTGTTTACATTCTACTCGAGCGAGGGAATGCATGCTCGAGCGAGGACTTGTGTCTTACGCTCAAGCAGGGGTCGAGCGCTCGTCGAGTGTAAATTTCGTACATCCAGTACTTTTGTAGTCCGCTCGAACAAGGAAAGTCACGCTCGAGTGTAGCTCTTTTGTCTGCATGTCCGCTCGAGCGGAGAAAGACCCGCTCGAGCAGGACCCTTATTTCAGCAAAAATTTGAAAAGTGTTTTAAAGTGCATCTTTGCATCCTCATTCCATCTTAGGCATTCCTAGGCCTAGTTTAAGGCATCTTAATAAGGATATTGATGTAGAACCACACCAAGATAAGATAGGGACTAAGTCATTGATTCCCAAGTGTGTAACTTAGTGTGTGTTCATTCTGTAACTGTAGGGTTGGCATCCGAGGACACTCTAGCCTATCTGTAGCCCAATGCTCTGTGAGTAACAATGTTGTAAAGATATATTCAATCATGAATATTTTCTGAATGATCAACTGTACTGCTTTCTGAAATGATATTTCTTACTGAATGAATGTTTGTCCTATTTGCGAACTGTATTCGCGGCATCCATAGCAATTTACTGTTACTGTACTGTATGCTACTGTCATAGAGATCTCTGTCGGTTCCCATGTTAGGAACCACTACTGTTTACTGATATGATGGCCATCAACTGACTGTTCGGTCTGTTAAGACCTACTGTACTGTTTGCTATTGGATGTACCACTTATGACTGCTATGATCGAATAACTGATATACTGTTCAAATGACTGTTTAATGACTGAAAGGATATTCATTCTTAACCTCTTTACACAACTGTTATTCATTGGGCTTTAGCTCACTGTTTATATATATATATGTAGGTGTCCAGGCACCGGATCGAAGCTAGGAGCGTTGGGTTTAACTTTCTTTTTGTCAAGCCAACCACTGTGCCTCACTGTGAGTTCCAAGTCCTTCAAGCTAGGACTTTTTGGGGTGTTTTAGATTCATCCTTTTTGTCTCAATTTTTGTATAGACTGACTATACCTATATTGTACTGTTCTAATAGGGATTAGGTCCCTGTCCTGGATGATTGTATATGTATGTATATACTGTTTTGGTTCTGAATGTGAATATGTATGAAAAGTCTTTTTGCATACAAACTGTCACAGCTCATTGGACATCTTTCATTTACTGTTTTGGCTTCCGCCAGCCCTTGTACTCTGTATTACTGTTAAGCAGGCCTTCGGTAATCACGGATTACTGGCCGGTTACGGTGCTAAACCCATAGGGACGGGTTTGGGTCATGACACTAGGCCAGGGAAGTTTTTAGGATAGAAGAGAGGTAGAAGAAGGCACACTCAAGAAGGGCGCAAACCCAGTCAACCCACATTCATTTATTTTAGGCTCAATAAACTCTTAGAAATCAGCACTTGATGGAGCACAATCCTTTAGGAAAAAGGGGCTGATGTGAGGAGTGATGGAAAGCCTAACAGCCAACAATGGTTAGTAGGAACAAGTTATAAAAAGGGAAGCAAACAATACAATAGAGGTATGCAAACACTGCTACCTGAACCTCACTAAGATAATCCTCCACCTTTGCCTATTTTTGTCACTAACTTAGGTATCGGAGGGTCCGAAGCTACTCTAGCCACCCCCCTCTACCTTTATCCAAGTGTTTTTTCAAGTTGGAAACTGAGCTATCTCTTCTGCGTCACCGCCACAACCCAAGTGATTTGATTTTTACTCACCACAATAACTATAATCATATTCCGCCAATATAATAATAGAAACAACCCTTCCATTAACTACTCCACATAAATCAATTGTTAATTATAATATTGTTTGTTTGTTTGTTTGTTTGTTTTTTTCTCGAGCAGAGGCACAAATCAAAAAATATTATAAAAAAAAAAAAACTTATTCTACAACATTGTAAAACATATAATATACATTTATTTTATTTTTATTTTATAATTGGAGAGTATTTTGAACTTTTAACTCCTTAATTTCTCTATTTTTCAAAATCAAAAAAAGAAAGTTATCTATTTTTCAATTTTTTTTTTTAATCACAAGTCTCAATAGTCTCTCATACAATAGACATACAATCAAAGATCCCTAAGATTTGCCAATAAATTAATTTATTTTTTATATCCAAACTTATGATTTAAGATTAATCAGGATTAGATTAGATTCCCAAACCAACAGACGCTGAAAGAAGCTTCGTTGACAAGAAATTTGGAATCTGACAAATATTTATGTTCTGTTACAGGTTGGTCACAAAAATAAAGGAATAAAATAAAATTAAAATGGAACACTTTTCATAAATTCTTTTTTACCTACTTATGTTTTATTAGTTCATATTATTTTCTTATATTTCAATAAGTCCTATGGGTGACATAGTTACTAAAATGCCCCTAATAATATTCACTTTTACAGTATGAATGTTTCGTGATGTGAATGTTAACATGTCAATGTGAATGTTCACACTGTTAATGTGAACATTCACACGTCAATGTAAATATTCACATTGTAAAATATGAATGTTCACATCACCAAATTGCTAACCGTTCAAAAAAATATTTGTAAGGATAGAAATGTCCATAAAATACTTTAAATATGAGAATTAGAATTTGACAGATCAAATATTCAAATAATAGGACTTATTCAAATACAAAAATATTTTATGAACTAATTGGGATACAAACACTTAAAAATGATTTTCTAATAAATCTCCCAGTAAAAATACACACAACTTTGGCTACTTTTAATATGGTTCTACCTTTCTTACCGTCAGTGATTAGACTAGAGAGTGTTGTTGGGTTTGTAGGGGCTCATCACTGGTCTTGTTTCGATAATCCGAACCGTTCAATGTGTAGAACGCATCAAGTACTATATACTTGTAAAAAAATCACATTGATCAGATATTGATAGTTATCTCATCGGATCAGATTTTTGTCAACCATTTATTTTTTACCATCCTTTTTTTTATATACAAAATTGATTTGATCACGTATTTATCGATATCCGATCAATGTGATATTTTAAAAGTATATAATACTCGCCGAGTTCTACATATTGAACGGTTTGAATTATCAAAACAGGACACGTAGTGAGCACCCACAAATCTAATAACACCTTCTAATCCGATCATAAACAGGAGAAAGCCAGCCCCTTTTAATATACTCTTTCTTTTATAAGTAGTTTTTTTTTTTTTTTTGATAGTTTCTTTTTTTTTCTTCTCAATTATTCAGTTTCTCATTGTAGCCTGTCGGTACCATCTACCGAGGACGTTTGTCAATAGAAAAATTATACTCATGTTCCGAAATGTTTTTATCAAAAATATACTCATTTTCTATTATTTGATTACATAAAAAGTAAGTAAAATATTTTTTAAAAAAGATATTCTTGTGTTACTTTTTCAAAAATGACATACCTTTTAAAATTTCGTAAATCAATTTTTACAAAGTTAACTTTCACTCACTACCTTTTCAACATATTTAGCATTTTTAAATAAATACTCAACTCACTAAAAAGTCATAAATGACACTTTATTGAATCAAAATTTCTTTTTTAGGCAATAAAATATTTTTGTTTCAAATATCAACCAAAAGTTGAAAACTAAAAATAAAAATATTTTTTTCTTTGTAAAATTTACAAAAAAAATATTTTACAAATAGAACCTAAATATTAGGGAGCTCCAATCGACAATTGTGCCGTTATTGAGCTTTAAAATCTTTTTCATTAAGGGTTAGCAAATATATATATATATATATATGGGAAAATTACTATGTAATCCCATGTAGGAGATCTATTTCCCTTCTAATCCCACTATATTTTTAATAGACTAATAGGTTCACAGTTTTTTAAGTTTTGTACCCGGAGGTCCCGTTTTTTATTTTCTTATTTTTTAAATGACTGTATTACCCTTTGATTTGAGATATATATATGTGAAAAATCAAATATTCGCCTCTACGATCTCGATCTTTCTCCGTTATGCCAATCTCTTTGTGTTGTGAGGTCAATCTCGTTGTGCTGTGAGGTGGATCTGGTTGTGCGATCTGAATCTCTATGTATAGGCGATCTCTATGTATACTCTGTGTGTGTGCGTGTGTGTGTGTGTGTGTGTGTGTGTGTGTGTCTGTGTGTGTCTGTGTCTCACTTTGTCTCTATCTGTCGATACATATATGTATGTATATATATAGATAAGAAAATTTGCGTGATATCTGGTTTGTGTTTGGCAATGTTGTTATAGTTCTTTATTTTGTGATAAACTTTGTCTGTTTGATGCTTATTTTGTGATTTTTGTATGTAATATAGTGTAACGATTTTGATTTTGTTGATTTTGTTTGTTGTATAGTGTAATGTGTTTTGAAGTTGTAGTTTGGAATTGTGAATTCTGAAGTTTTGATACTGATATGTTGTAACTGTCTAATTTTGCAGTTTGAAATTGTGAATTGTGAAGTGTTGATACTGATATGTTGTAACTGTATAATTTTGCAGTTTGGAATCTATGAACAATTGTTTGCTGGTTTATGATTTTGTAGTATGGAGGGGTATTTCATATTAATGTGCAAATACAGTAATTCTTGTGCTGCTATTAAGATTAGTGAGGGATGTAGTTATCATGAAGTTGTTGAGAAAATATCTGCGAAGTTCAAGGAGTTGAGTGTTAGTAACTTTTGTTTGTTTTTCTCTATTCCTAGATATTCTAATTGTATTGTTGAATGTGATGATGATTTGGAGAATATGTCAATTGTAGGTTGTAGTGGTTCTCATGTTGTTGGTGTTGTTGTGGGTGATAGAAGAATTGTGGAGGTTGATGATAATTCTTCTAGAATTGATTCTGTAATTTGTGAGAGTTCTTTGGTTAACGATTGTGATGATTTTGGTGGTTTGTTGCCTAGTTTTTATCCAGAACTAGAGAGAGTTTTGTTTTTTAGTTGGAAGAGGATTATACACAGTGTTGGTCAAGAATTTGAAAGTGGAGTGCCGGCGTTCCGCATTTTATTGGCTAAGTATTTAGTTGAGTGTGGTTTTGCAACGAATTATTTGAAGAACGATACAACAAGAGTAACTGCTGAATGTATGATGAAGTAGTCTACGAGTTGTAAATGGTTTGTACATGGAAAGGTGTTGATGAATTCCAGTATTTTTTTTTATTATGAAGTTGGATAATGTGCATACTTGTGGGGTTGTTGCTCATAGATCTTGTAGCAAAATGGTTGGTTCTAGACTTGTATCTGATATTGTGCATAATGATATTAGTGATAATTCGTTGACTCGTCCTATTGAAGTTAAAAAAAAATTGAAGAAGCAATATGGTATAAATGGGTTGATAAGACAAGAGGTGGATTGTTTGGTGATTTTGTAACTTCTTTTGACCAACTTCGATGGTACCTTGAGATGGGTATGATAATGAATCCTGGAAGTGTGTTTGAATTAGATGTGGATGAAAGTAGTGAGTGTTTTCGAAGGTTGTTTGTGGCATTTCATGGATGTTTGAATGGCTTTTAATTTTGTCATCTATTGTTGTTTGTTGATGGTACATTTTTCAAGGAGCGTTACAAGGGGCATTTTCTTGCAGCAACATCAAAGGATGGTAATCAAGGTATGTATTTATTTGCAGTTAGTATAGCTTTGGTTTGTCTGTGTGTTTTGGTAGTTGGTGGATTTTGGTTTCTGTTATTGTATTGTGAGTCTGCTAATTTTTACAGTTTCATGTTATTTCGTTTTCAGACCTGTTAATTTTTGGCTTTTGCGATTGTTGACGCTGAAAATCAAGATAACTGGATGTGGTTTTTAAGTCAGTTGTTAAAGGCTGTTAGTTTAGGCCAGAGATTGACCTTTGTGTCTGACTGTCAACATGGATTGCTAGATGCTCTTTCAGTGATTTTTCCAATGCACATCATGCATATTGCTTGAACTATTTGAAGCGAAATTTGATTGACAAATTGGTGGGACTTCGTACTAACTATAAGCTGACTTTGATGAAAATATTAGTTAAATGTGCTTATGCGCCAACTGTTGCTTCTTTCCAACATTATATGGAGAAATTGAGGCGTATTGCTAGGAATGGTAGAGTTGATAGTATGTTGGATGGTTGCAAAATGATAAGTGGGCCAATGCATCTTTTAGAGGGAAACGATATGGTGAGATGTCATCTAATGCTGCCGAGTCTTACAATAATTGGATTGGTGGGGCTCGTGAGTTGCCTATTACTTATATGGTTGATATGATTAGGGTTCAAATCATGACTCAATTGTCTAATAGAAGAGCTAAATTTAAAAGATGAACTACCAAATTGTGTCCAGTTATGGAAAAGAAGTTGGTGGACTCTTTGAAGCTAACTAAGTCTTGGGATGTGATTGTTGCTAGTGATACTATGCTTGAGGTTCATTCTTCTATTTCTTTTTATGTTGATATTGGTAGAAGGACTTGTTCTTGCCATGAATGGCAATTGAATAGTTTTCCTTGTTGTCATGTTGTGCATGCTTTGTGTAGTGGTGCTAGAGATGTGTACGATTTCATTGATCCTTTTTTTCATGTGGATTATTTTAGAGAGTCATACAAGGAATCTGTTTATCTAGTGCCTTCAAGTGAGAGATTTGACTTTGATGGTGTCGGTAATTCGATTATCAAACCTCCTATAACGAAGAAGCAGCCCGGGCGGAACAAGAAGAAGATGATACCTTCTAAGGGTGAGAATGTGAAGCAAATCAAGTGTGGGAGGTGCTTGAAATATGGGAATCACAATAAGAAGACGTGCAAGGCTTCTATTTGAGGCCGTAGTCTATTATTTTGGATTTGTATTTGAAGTTGAGGAATTATGATAATAAAATGTGATACTTGGTATTATGGAAGTAATGAATAAAGTTGGTTGCATTCTTTTTTCTTTTTTGATGTGTTCTTTAGTTATTGAAGTTGTTTTGTAACTGTTTTGTTTTGTTTTGAAGATTTGGTTGGTTTTATTTTTGTGGAATGCTGAGAAGGTTGTTGAAAATTTCTTATTGCAACTGTATAATCTTGAAATGCAGTTTTACTACATGATATATTTATTTCATATTTCGTAGTGACAAAACTGTAAAATTTTGCAATTTTATTTTCAATTTTGAAATGCAGTTCATCTATTTGTTGAGTCATGAAATTGGATGTATAATTGTATAGCATAATTTTTGTTTGAGTAATGAAACTGCATAATTTTTCAATTTTAAGAATTATGAGAAACAACCTGATGAAAATGCATAATTTTGCAATTTTACGAATTATTAAAAACAACCTGATGAAACTGCATATTTTTGCAGTTTGAAGAATTATTAGAAACAACATTTCCTGTATGAAAATATATGCAACCACAAATGTGACGACAATAATAAGTAGAAGAACACAAACAAGAATAATAAACATAAGAAGAAGAAGAACAACAACAATAATAACAAGAAGAAAAGCAACAACAACATCAATGACAACAATCATTCTCACCATGATAACCACAAGAAGATTAATTCCCAAAAGCATAAAAAGTACTTGTCACATGTAGAAAAAAAAAGTATAAAAATATGTTCATTTGAGTATTTGTATTGTCAAGAAGTTTGTTCATTGTTTCTATGGTTTGGTATGTTTTGTCAACATTTGGTAATGCTCGAGTTTCCAAGATCGGTTCTTATCATTGAGGAATTGACTGATGATTTCTACTCGAAATTTGACCCACTCAGTTGGTCAAAGTGATTTCTGCATAAGTTGCCAGTTGATATATTGGTTGATAACATTGCAGACGGCGATTGCACAATCATTCTTGCAAATTTTTAGATGAAGTTAATTAGTTAGGTAAAATTGCAAAATTTAGTATATTGGAACATTAGTTATTGAGTTTGTATCTTACGAGTGTGGGGTTTGTTGTGGGCATTCCTCAATTGATGCAATTACTGTCTCGCACTCTTGAAATAATAACATGTTTCCTTGATTGCTGAATAATGCTTTATTCCGTCTCAGTTGATGTTGTTGCTACAAAATAGTTAGTTGGTATTTTTGTTAGTTATAGTGATGGGCTAAGATGTTTTGAAAGGAATGAAACTAAGTAGAAAATTTTATTTAACTTATAATTTCCTTTGCAATTTCAAAGTGCTTGTTGTAGCAATCTTTTGCTGGCCTCAAAGAGTCATAGTGCCTCCATATCCCATCAGCATTGTCAAAGACCACAATTGTCCAATGGTTGTCGTGGTTGATTAGGAAATGGATATATCTGTTTTTCATTGCTTCTGGAAAATGGTTGTCCATCATTTTTTCTCTCAGTGCTTGATCTTGGTTTTGTAGTGGAGTCTGTAAGTCATATATATGTTTGAAATATGTCATAAAACTATGTAGTAATACATGTTGATAAAGTAGAAAATTTTGCAGTTGTAAGGTATGTTAAGTTTTGCTTACATTGATAAGTGTTGAGAAAACGTAAGATCTTCCTGCGTATGGATTGCTTGCAAAGACTAGATCGTTTTTCTCAAATTCTTCAATGGTTGGTTGGAGTGCCAATTGCTTTTCTGAGAAGGCATCAATGACCTGAAACATGTTATATACGAGAATGTGTTAGGTTTGTGGAATATGTTATTGAATATGAACAGAAACTGTAAAATTGTGCAGTTGGAGACCTACATTCCCATATAAGGGTTCCCTGTTGGTCAATCTGCATATATCTGAAAAGTATACGCAGTTTTCATCTTCACTGCCAGACCAGACACAAGCACTTGATTGTGTGTTGTTGATGAGTTGAATTTGGTCTTGGTCTTTTTTGGATAGGCTATGCCAAACCTTGTTTGTTTTGCGGCATGAAATGGCGAATGGCTTGTTGTGGCTTGATTCTTCTTCGAAATCATCATCACTTTACAATACTTGAACTTGTGTCTTCCCTTGATTGGCATCCTCTTTTGGCTTGGTTTCTATAGCGATCCCGGTTTTCCCTTCCTTTGTTTATTGTATTCCGGACTTGGTTCCGTGGTTATGTTGTTGTCTTATTCCCATTTTCATCATTTACTCTTTGTATTTGAGTCTTGAGGTATGTTGGGCGGGTTTGAAACAGGTTGGTTGTGTTTAGAAACCTAGAGTTGATGCCCAGATTTTTGCCCTCACACTTGAGCGGGCCCTTCGTCTTTGTTTCTCCACTCGAGTGGGCGTTTTGACGCTCGAGCGTGATTTTTCATCTCTCGGCATTTTTGCTCTGCAAGTCGTCGTACGCTCGAGCGGGAGTTTTGATGCTCGAGCGGGCCCTTTGATTTTGTTCCTCGGCTCGAGCGGAGAGTCTAACGCTCAAGCGGGAACCATGGTTTGTAAAACTTCTGGAAGTGTGCATCCGGCGCTCTAGCGGCGCTTTTGACGCTCGAGAGTGAGTCTGTGTCTGACGCTCGAGCGGGAAGTTCCACGCTCGAGCGGGGCGACGTGTATATTAGTCCGAAGTTTGACTTTGTGGATCACTTTTTCAACTCCTTTTCTCTCTCTTACTTTTCAAAACCTCCATTGGAGAGCACCTCACTCTAAAACTCCAACTTCTCTTTAGGGTTTGATCTAGTAAGAGTGATCTTTTATCCTTGGGCCTTTGTAAAAAGTGTGGAGCTTGTTGAGGGCTTTGTAGATGCTTTCCAGGAGAAGTTCTTATCTCCAGCTATTAGGGAGAAGCTGAGGGATCAGTTTTGTCAACTTAAGCAGCTGTGTATGCCAGTGGTCGAGTTTGAGGCCACTTTTACCAGTTTATCCAGGTTTGCACCTGAGCTTGTGGCGTCTGAAGAACGCCGATGTTTGGAATTTGAGAAGAAGTTAAGGCACGGGCTCAAGATGAGAGTAGGGGGGTCTATGGCCTGGGAGTGTGGGCGCCTTGTGGATGCTGCGGCCCATATGGAGATCATGATGCAGGCGGAGGAGGAGAGGATGCGACGCTCCAAGAGAAGTTAGGATGGCCAAGGAGATGGTAGGAGGTATAATAT
>NW_021025709.1:197748-230965 GCF_004153795.1 Camellia sinensis | reverse complement strand
CTGCCTGAATGCCTGTGGGTGAAGGTTGGGTTACTTAAATTGGAATAAATCATCAAATGTTTTAAAGCCTACCTGCGGGTAACAAACCATTTTAAAAAACAAACACGAAATGTTTTCTCTCCAATTCAGGCGACCCGATCTATACTTGTATGCTGTGCGCATCACATAGTAACCTAGGCTAATAAACCGGAATAAGAATTCACAATGTTTTCAAAAAAATTGATATCATGGTTAGTAGACGCCGGTCTATGACCGGGCGAGCGGGGGTGCTCACGAAGTGACCTTCCCCAATCGTACCCAAGTTCCCGAGCCGAGGCAACTTTGGTGATGACGGACACGTGGCCTTTTGGCACCGAGTCAGGGTTTCCTAAATTTCCCAAAATAAAATATTTAGGTGGCGACTCTGTATCTGGCAAAGCAGTCCATGTTTGGCACTACTTTTTTTCAAAAATCAATTTCTCAAAACGATTTGCCGGATTTGGACTCTTTGGTTCAGATTGAGAACCGTGACAATTTGAGAGTCCGAGCTGTAGTGACCCCAAATGAACAGAACGGGAGCTTAAACCCTCCCGAGGCGTTCGGGGACGTCTACAACGAGGTATAGCCTTGTCATCATATCTTCCAAATGGTAGCCCTATTTGTACCTACTGAAATGGCCTTATATCGGCCCTCCCAGTTGGGACCCAACTTTTCATCAATTGGATTCTTCTAACTACTCAGAACTCTTTTGGATTCTGATTCCTTGGAGTTAAAGGGAATTTTCACAAAAGTTTTCCTACGTCCAAGAAAGCAAACCCTTTTATATATAGGGGTAGTTGAAAAATTTCCTAAGTCAAAATTTTACTTAGCCAAAAATTTTACTTGTTCAAGTGTTTCCAAAATTTTCACGTCACTATAATTCTGACTTTTAGTAAAATTTATTCAAATTTAGCACTTTACCAATTCTTTGTAGCTTTGTTGACTTTGTTGTCAAAACCATCCAAGCTAAGGGGCAAGCGAGGTGCCTTACACACCCATCTTAGCCCAGATTTATTTATTGATTTTTATTTTTTTTAGAAAAGTACTTAATACTTAGATAAAAATCAAACACAAAAGCCTTTTTTTTTGCAAAAATTTGTGATTACATCAAAAATACTGGACCATACAAGAGTTTCTAGGCCACAATCGAAAAAAAAAAGAAGTAAAAGACAAGTTTCTTAATCTTTTGTCACAACAAGGGTCTGGGTAGCACCAATTTCAACAGATCCAGAAGAAACAGTTCTAACTTCCCCACCTTCAGCAATGGTCGGAATTTCTGTGGCAAGAAGAACAGATGGAGCATTAGAAGTTTGTTCTTGAGGCTTGGGGATAGGAAGTTCAACCTCATCAGTAAAAGCGGTCACATTTTGGGCGCTTGCATCCAAAACAGTCTCCATTTCCTCCCCAGGGTCTTCTTTAGAGCCCTCCTCTTCAGCTTCCTCTGTTATTGGTGAATCCTTCTTCTAGGGAAAAATTAGGTCAGAATATTGGGAGGAATTAGGAGTAACCCCGGCCTTAGCCAAGATAGCCTACTAGCCATCAATAAATAGATCATCTTGAAGCTTATAGATTTGCTGTAGATATTTCTCATTGATATTCTTACGGTATTTATCCAGCTTCTCATTCTCTTCATTCTTCAACGCTTTATTCGTAGCAAGAGTGGAGGCCATACTCTCTTGGGACTCTTCCAGTTGGGTCTTGGCTAGTTAGGCTACACTTTCAGTAAGAACTTTTCAGTGGTGAGCTTCAAATTCTGGTCAGACATCAACTTCAGTCTCTTCTCCAAATCAGTGGATATTTTTAGAGCACCAGAGGCCTTGATAGATTGAATGCGGGCTTTAGCCTTGTACGAATCCATTATAGCCAAACTTTCATGACAAACCTAGATGGCCTACAGAAGAGAAAATGATTAAACTCAGTCAAAATAGAAGGATTAGAGAAAGCTCGAAGGGAGGGGTAATGGTGGTTTTTACAGTCGCTGAAGAACACCGCGCAAAGGCAGAAGCTGAGTCCTCAATGCCTATGTCTATGGATGGGTTAGTAAAGTCGATGACAGAATCAAAAGTTCTTTGACAGGACCACTAATGGAGCTTTCCTGTTGTTCTAAGAAAGCTTGGGACAATCGTTTTTCGTCTTTAAGATAGGAGGCAGAGGATTCAAAACCCAGAAGTTTAGGAGTGGATTTCTCCTCTTTAGGAAGGTTCTAGATCTTTTCCAATTCCTCTTGACAAATGACGTATTCACAAAAGTGCTTCACCACGTTGGTGCTGGGATCTGGAAGAAAGAGAATGAACAATTAAAAATAAGTCAACCATACAAATTCAAAGAAAAATTAAGGAAAATAGAACAGAAAGGACCTACTCTTCCGAAGGTTCTGGGTACAGGCTTGGTATAGAGAGAGCTCTCAAATTCCCAGTTCCCAGAAATCATCACAATATTCTCCTCTAGGTCCTTGTCGGTTTCGGGAAAAAGGGTGATGAGTCTCTTTGAGGTACTTTTTGGCCTCAGATAATACTTAAAGTCCTCAGTTGGGGCCTTGGCATTATAGGCTGTAAGAACATAAACGGATAGAATCTCCAGCTGACCAAGATGGGTGCCCTGCGTACGGTTCAACTCAAAAACCCCATTCACAACTCTATAAATATTAGCAGAGAGTTGAATGGGGGCAAGGGACCAAGAGCACATGTACTCCCTCAAAAGTGGGTTTAGGGGAAACCTTACTGCTCCCTCAGTAATGACAACAAGGGCCATGCAAGTGTAATTCGGGCCACCCTCAAGGTTGTCAGCATCCTTCTACAAGCAAACATAGACATCCTCTAGAATACCAAATTGCTCATGAAAGGCTGCCAAGAAGGAAGCGGATTCTAGAAATACACTATACTTGTCCATAAGACCAGAAAAGCAATGAAAATCATGAAATATGAGAGAAAGATGGGGACTTACAAACAACCAAAGGGCGATCAAAACAGAAGATCGTCGGACTGAAAGCGCTATAGCAGAGATCTCCTCTCTTATTTTTCTCCAGGAGGAACTAGTGATCATTGAAGAAGCAAGGACTTTGGTGGGAAATTTATAGTGCCAGAAATAATTTCGAACGGACGTGCCTGTCGCTTCGTATGACAGACGCGACAGTTCGGGACTTATGACATGAGGCCACGTGTTTTAGGACAGAGATGGTGTGACAGACGAAGGGACATCATGCCTTTTAAAGGTTGAAACGCTAAGCACGAAGCCCTAGGATCACGGGAAAAAACTCTTGCAGTTGTAATTAAAACTCTGACCCCTTTTGTTAGCCTAGGAAGAAAAAGAAACCAGAGTTAGGGGGCAATTGTGAGAGGCACAAAAGGATTCAATATGAGGCAGGATTGGAATTCCTAGGCCGGCAGCAAGAAGGTAGCCTCACTAGCAAGGTGGAAAGTTTGCCCAAGATAGTTTGAGTCTAGCCTGGCAGCCTTGGACCAGACTAGGCTAGGGAAGGTTTTAAGATAGAAGAGGGGTAGGAGAAGGCACACTCAAGAAGGGCGTAGACCCAGTGTAGACACCCTATTTTTTACCGTCCTCAAGACTTGGACATCATCGTTTGAATACTCGGTGATCATCCATGTTCGTGTTCGTTTTGAGTTCTCGGAGGTCTCGGTTACGCGCCTTGCCTTAGGATCTCTCGACTTGCTTGCTTTGTGTTTGGTTTTGCACCAAACACTTATGTTTTTGCTTCTGAGGGTGGGAAATAGCTTGTTGGCCATCCCCATACCTCACCGGCCATGGCTCGAAGCCATCGGCCCTATTTTGTTGCTACCGGCCATTGGCTAGGGCCGGTCGGCACTCTGTCTGGTCGGTCGACCAGTGTTTTGGTCAATTTGTCATTTTTGGCTAGCCGACCACTGTTCATCTACTTTTGGCAGATATTTTGTGCCAGCTATGATAGCTGGCACCCATAATTAACCCCCTCCATACACGTGTATGGAGGGATTTCCCCTCTTGCTTAGCTTGTTTTGTAAGCTTTGCAAGATTGGAATTCCTATAAAGGGAGGGCTTCTCCTCCCTCCTCAAGGGTTCCAAAAAAGTTCCAAAGGTCTGATATTAGGGTTAGAGAAGTCCTATATCTATCTATCTCCATATCTCCCTCTCCCTTTTGATTTGTGTGTGTATAAGGTTGTTTTGTTCTTAGTTTTGCACTAAGACACCTAGTATTACACTATACCTTGGTTGCTGAGGTGCCAAAGGGTTATTCTTGGAGTTTTTGAGCTGGTTTTGACCTAAGAAAGCTGCTAAAACTCTCTTCTTGAAGAAGGTCTTCAAGGGTAAGAAACTTACTCCTTTATTCCCCATTTTTGCACAAGCTTTTAACCTATCTTGCATCTGTTTTTAAGCTTAGTGTATAACTGAGAAAAGTTCTATTTTTACTTGCTTTTGATCTTTGTTTCAGGTCTCTTTGGTGTTTGGGGTTGTTTACCCCCTCTTAGGCCTTGTTTGGTCTTATTTTGTGCCTCTTTTTGTAAGCTTCGAGACCATCTTGTATTGGTCTTCCCACCACTGAAATCCAGAGGGATTTCAGTGGTGGGAATGATGTTTTGAGGTCCTAAGAAGGAGAGGGTCATCCCCTCTCCTTGTTGCCTTCAATATTTGTCCATTTTTTCCTCATGTGTGAGCAATCTTGTTTAAGTTCATGATGGCCATGTCCTTAAGCTGGTATTTATGGTTGTTTGGCCATGTTATAAATCTCTGTTCAAGTTGGTTTAGACACACCATGCATGCTTTGCAATACTTGCCCTTGTAATGCATGAAATTGGCCTTAACATGCTTTTGTGCTTTGAGCCTTGTTTTTAGCAATGATTTTGGCTTAGCTTTTTGTGAAGCTTATATGCCATGTTTTTAGTAGGCTTGAGGGTCTGACTTTGGTTATTGGTCGTCCAGACTTGCTTTGTATAGCTACCATGTAAATCTCCCCTTATAGGCCTTGAGTGTTGGCCTCTCCTTACATGCTTTCTCCTTAAATCATTTCAGTGGTTTTGGCACCACTTATCGTGTCAATTTCAGTCCATATGGTATGCTTGCATTGATACTCCTTTGATGCTTTTAAAAAGGTTGATGTCTGTATGTTTCATGTTTTGGACCATTATGTTGCTTTCCATGTGTAGGCCATTTAAGATGCCAATCTAAGTGTGTTTTGGGCCTTGTCTCGACTATATTGGGACTGTTTGAGTCCCCTCGACCCCTTTGGGACTCGTCTTGCATAGCCCATGGTTGATCCGCTTAGGATTCGCCTTTTAGGCCTTGGGCTTTCGGTTGCAATGCTATGCTTCCTTGTTAATTGGTTTGGCCACCTTTTTCTAAATATGATTTCACAGAGCTTGCCTATGCTTGCCAATGTCCATGTTCATTGCCCTTTAAGTTGCTAAAAGTTGCCTCTTTATGCTTAAAGCGTTGGACCATGTGTGCATGCATGTTTAGTATGTGACTTTGTCCTTGTCTCTTAGCATCTTGGCCACTGTTTTGGACCTATTAGAAGTGTCCATCTGGTGTAAGTCCATCTTCGGGCATGTTGTTGGCATGCTCACCTCTTTTGCGTGTTGTTTGCATACTTGCCTATCGCATGTGTTGTCGCATACTTGAATGCATTGTCACATTTGCATGCCATTTTCTTTTGTTAAGGGTTGCCTTACAAATGCTTCATGCTAAGTCCCCTTTAACATGTTGTTTGCATGTTTGTCGTTAGCATGGTTGTTACATACCTCGCATTGCTTGTTTTGCTTAGGTTTATGTGCCTAGTACACATTGCTTGTTTGCATGTTCAATGTTGCATACTTAGCCTTTGCATGCTTAGGAATGCATAAAACATGTGCATATCATGCATGCCTTGCCTTCTTTGATCAAGCATGATTAGAGTTTGGGTCTTTATGTGGTTTTTGTGTGCATTCCATTTGAACATTGAAATGTACACACTTGGCCCTTGGCCATCATGCATTGAAACTGTGTGATTGGGTGGTCCGTCAAGAGACCAAACTCCCTTGAGTTCAATAATATGATGGGGTGGTTGGTTGTGTAAACATTTGCTTTAAAATGCATTGCCAATGCTTGTCTTGTCCTCATGCTGCGTCAAAATAGGGTTCTAACAGGAAGATATGGTCGACCGACCAATTTAGTGCCCGATCGACCCAATAATGGATAGCCCGGTTGGCATCATATATGGTCGATGACCACTTTACCATGGCCGGTGACCAATTCCTCTTGTTGATGACCTTCGCACCAGTGATTCAGGGAGTGATTCTCGAAGCAATCCTTGGGACTGTTGGCATCTTCAGAGATTGCAGAGCAGTGTAAAACAAGAAGGCAGCTTGTGCATGTGGTGATTCTGAACGGAGCCAGAGCACGCAATGCATTGGACCCTCTTCCCCGAGGTTGTTTTAACCCGCTTTTTACTTAGTTAATTTGTTTAACTAGTTTAAGTGGTCCTGTAACTATTTAATTAGCTTGTTAGTTAATTAAATTAATATATTCTTTTTGTCCCTCCGAGAGAGGGCGAATTGTGTATAAGCGTGCCGTGTGTGTGATGCATGTCTTCCAACCCCCACTTCTTCTCTCCCCTTTTACTTACCTGCTTTTGATGGTTAGTATGGACATGTTTTGAATTAGCATACTTATGATAGCATGTTTTGCATCCATTCATTTGTATTGCAAGCACCAAGGCTCGGCGATCATACTAATTGCATAGTAATTTCAAATCTAACTTGAATACATGTTATCTGTTTCCATTTCCACATGCCATCCATAGATTAGCCGAGCCTATTCTAGTTGCATTTTGCCTGCGATGCATTAGCCATCTTAACATGGACTTAGATCATACATTTGATTACTAACATGTTCCTTGTTTTGGCTTGGAGTACTAGGTGAGTGTTTATACTTTAGCATCCTTGCATGTGTGTGAGTGTTGCTATGATAGCATGATTACCATGAGGCTATTTGCTTACGTGATATAATTGCCTGAATGACTATGGGTGAAAGGTGGGTTGCTTGATTTGGGATGATTTGTCGAAACCTGTGTTTTAGCCTACTTGTGAGTAGCAAATTTCAAATCCATTCTCAAAACAAACGGGCACGTGATGCTTTGTTCCGAATTAGGCAATCCAGTTTATACTTGTATGTTGCGTACATCACATAGTAATTCTAGGCTAATAACCGGTTTAAGTGCATATAATGTTTTCAAAACTCGATATCATGCTTAGTACAGGCCGATCTTCGGATCGGGCGAGCGAGGGTGCTCATAGCTGACCTTCCCTAATCGTACCCAAGTTCCCGAGCCGAGGCAACTTTGGTGATGACGGACACGTGGCCTTAGCCAACGAGTCAGGGTTTCCTCAATTTCCCCAAAACAAAATATTCAGGTGGCGACTCTGTATCTGGCAAAGCAATCCATGTTTGGCACTTCTTTCTGAAAATTTGTTTTCCAAAAACGGTTTGCCGGACTTGGACTCTTTGGTGATTTATTAATCTTGCATTGCACTTTGCGAGATCAGATTAAGAACCGTGACAATTTGAGTCCGAACTATAGTACGAGGCCTACGGGCGCGTCTACAGTTTCTGGCGACTCTGCTGGGGAGTTAGAGAACTTGACTCGAACTCATGATATCTTGTTTTGAGTACACTTATGTGTTTCTTTGCACTGCATTTGCATTGGTGTGCCTAGGACACCGTGTTTGCCGTCTGCTATTCCTGAACGGTTTGCCGGAGGCTCGCTTTGAGAAGCGTGCCATAAGGCTGACCGGTTACGGGCTCTGCCACGATGGGAATACAAACCCCGATTTTACCGGGGCACCCTTTTTGACCATTCGACCTAGTGCATATTCGGAATCCATAGTGACCATCCCAAGCTAGGACAGGTTGCTTACCCGATTGTAGGTTGTTTGAAATCGTTGTATGCGTAGTGAAACCCTAGTTATTGACGAAACTAGGACAGGGAAACCCTACCCCAATATAGGGTGTGTTGGCTTTCATTTGCTTGTTATATGTGCTTTTAGAGTTGACCTCTACAGGGAACGCACATATCTGTTTGCAAGTCTGGGCATCAGTGTCAGTGTTTTGAGAATCAGTAGTATCCGCGGGTATCAGATTCAGTTTTGGGGCAGTAGTTTTAGGGAACAGTGATCAATGATCGAATACCGTTATTCAGTTGTGCTTGCGATTGTTCAAGTAAAATTGGGCTGAGACGCTGCCTATTTTCTCTTTCAAAAGGAGGGGGAGTTTCAGAGACCTGAGTTCAGAATAGCCAGTGTTCTCCTTCGCCGAAGCAAGGCAGATTTCTGATCAATCAAGTCACCAGTCACATCACCTCCGTTTAGTTCAGCGAATTTATGATGTCACAGAATTCAAAGGAAGTCATGGTTATGGCAGCCGCACTAAACCAAGGGATCATCTTACAGGGTGAGACCGATGTTGAGATATCACACCCACCCAGGTCGCCTGTTGCGCGCTCGATCTGGGAACCCCAGTTGTTTCAAACTCGTGAACCCACCACGTTTGAGTTAATGGGAATGATTGGTGACCTCCAGAGATCCGTGGCTGATCTAGCCTATGAAATGTCCGCCCCGCCACCAACTGCATCGTATGTTGGGAATTTCATGCCACAGGAGCCCCCGCTACTGGGGCGAATTGTAATTGAGCTCAGCCAGCCTGGAGCTGTCTCAAACTCCGGCAATGACATATCAACGACAACGGGGCTTCGCACTGAAGCAATAACCCAAACCTCCCACCAAGCTGAGGCTAGTGGAAAGAACAAGATGAGGGTAGATGCAGATCCCTATGCACAACTCCAACAAGCTGTTGAGGCTCTGAAACTCTGGGGGTTGAATAAGCAACAAGTACTCACGGTTTTGGCTAAAATTGTAGATGACATCTTCCCTACTCAGACTGAGAGTAGTTCAAGCCAGAGGGAAATCGGGATACGGACCGTCGCATCAGAACCGTTCCTCTCAACTCTAATCCTGCACCTGGAAAAGATTAGAGAGCCAAGGCAGCACTTGCCGACCCTTTTGCTACCACGTCCAGCAAGGGTCCACAAACTTCGAAGTATCTGCCCCGAGGGCGCAGGGCTTTTCATGCCCTCTACATGCCTTTGTCTAAGGCGCTTCACATCCTTGCTGAAAAGGGGCATCTTAAACCCCTTGAGCCTCAGCCTCTCCCTGCTCATCTTCCACCGGGTCATGATGCCACCCAGTACTGTGCGTACCATCAACAGGCTAGTCACACCACCGACAATTGCTTTCGTCTTCGCCACGAAGTGCAAGACTTGATCGATAATGAGGTCATCCTCCCACCCAGCTCAGCAAAATTTGTCACCACTGAGTTTCTAGACTTCGAAGATAATGCAAGTATGTGATCAGGGGTTGGCCCACCTGCTGGTGGTGCTCGGTTTACTTCAGATGTGGCGTGTGGCACGCACTGTTTTGAGCATCTGCAAATGCTAACTTTTGTAGTTTCTGACTCGGGTGTTGAGTTAGTTTTGTGGTTTTGTTTTGAGTCTGTCTCTTTGTTTTGAGTCAGTCTTTTTGATTAAGGGTCTGTCTTGTTGTATCGAGTCAGTCATGTTGTATAGAAGTTGGGTGATTCCGGGGTTGTTGCTTCGGATCTCACTATTTTGTTTTGTGTTCGTCCTTTTTTTTGAGTCTATTTCTGTTTCGAAGCCAGTTACACCAAAAGATCTGAATGAAACAGTAGTAAGTTTCACACTCTCGTGTTTGCTTCTGCCTTGTGCCAGTTGTGCCAAGATCTTGAATGAACCGGCAGTACATTTCACTTGCTCTTCTGCACCTTCAAATCATTTCATTGACCAAAGTTTTTCAAAACCTTTTGAACATTGTGATGAAAACGAAGAGGGAGGAATTCCTCAGGTTTTGCAAAATTTGACCAATTGAGAGAGAGAGAGTCATGCTAAACCCTTAAATGATTGAAATCATGCTTGTTAGTGTGAGTACTGAGAAGGACCCTGGCTTGATCCAAACTGGTTCTACACTGTCTTCAGCGCGAGTGATTTGTCGTTTTCTTAAAAAATTTCAAAAAAAATGTTTTGCGCGGTCCCGCGGAGACCTGTGTGGAATCACTCTTGAGATTGTGCAGCCTAGGATCACTCTCAGCCTCGAGACTCGACTCCTTTGCTTTCAAAACCTTGAACTTGCATCCAAAATGTTCAAAACGGTCAATCACGACGTGAGGCTCATATGGCCAGATTAGAAGCACCTCTCGAACAAGAGGCAAAAGACGTCAGATAATGCACTCGAAGAGTCCAAGACGAAGATCGGCAAGAATGCCAAATCCTAGAAGGGGGGAAAGAAGAAAGTACTACCGAAAAACAACTGAGTTCCTATCCACAACACTAGAGGCAAATTCAGCCCCCATTGGATGGACTCCGACATCATCAATAAACAGCAGCCATTCTTTTGGATTCAGATGGCTTCGAGATCTCAAAACCATTTGACATGGACAAAGCTACACTTTTACCCTTGAGAGGCTTGCTGGGCCGAAAACCCAGAAGGGCGACCCAGGCAAAAGTTAGAGCAAGAAAAAAAAAAGAAAAAAAAAGAGAGAAGAAAAATGCAAAAACGAGAAGAAGAAAAAGAAAAGAATTAAAAAAAAAAAGATAAAAAGAAATGAAAAGAAAAGAAGAACAAAGCTCGCAAGGTTGAAATCCCGGAAGGGCGGCCCTTGGCAAAAGTTAGAGCGTAGAAGGAGAGATTAATACCCGAGTGTACCTTAACCTGAACTACATAAGACTTGATTCCCATGTTTGGGATACGTAGGCAACTTCATTCTGAAGTCCAGCCACAAACACTTCCAAATTGAGTGTGTCCATGTAATGGTTTTGATTGTCTTTGCCTTCTCTGAGAGTTCGGTTGTGATCATTACTCTGAGGATTGATTATAATGCACTGCGGTGCCATTCAAACAAGGGGCAACTTTCCGTTGCCATTCAATGCGTTGTGGTGCTATTCAAACAAGGGGCAACTTTCCGTTGCCATTCAATGCGTTACGGTGCCATTCAAACAAGGGGCAACTTTCCGTTGCCATGCAGTGTCCTTCAGACAAGGGGCGGTTTTCCTTCTAATCTGAGGTTGTGCATCTCAAGAGTAAATTTTGTGCTCATTGAGCAATGGATGTTTGCCAAAATAGTTTTTGAGAATTTTTACTAAGGTTGACTAATTTTCTCAAAAATTATTCATTTTTTCCAAAACCAGACCTTTTTCTTGGACCCAAAAAGGAAAATTTTCAATGCTCACAACCTAACTTGCATGATTTTAAGTCAGAAAATTGAACAAGCATGTTAATCTAACTCTCATTTTGGTTAAAATTGTTTTAGTAGAAAGCCAAAAACAAAAAGGGTCAAAATGATGAACTAGGGGCACAGATTGAGTCAGGCTTCTTGTCTTTTCCCCGTTATCCATGCATTTGCCAGAAAGGGCACTCTACCTGCTAGAAAAACACACAGATGAAGCTAACAACAAAGGGACAAAAGCTCTCAACATCCTCCGAGCAACGAGGTATCAAGCCAAGTGCGAAGCACGAACTCGAGTGGATCAAGTTACTCCATTCCCTCTTCCGGGGCCTTGACACCGGAGGAGATAGCCGCAAGCTAATAGTGTTGGGCATGAACCCACAACTTCCTGTTTATCCATCAACCACCTAGGGGAGGGATAAAAAAATGAGAGATTGAAGAATAGAGAGATGTGCGCTGAGAGAAAAAGTGAGGAAAATGGCTTTTTCAGAGAAAAACAGAGATTGAGTGCCAGAGTGATGTGAGAATCACAAATGAGAAAGGGTGGGAAACAATACCCGGAGAAACTGGCCTCTCGCTTTTGTAACACGTCCGAGTGTCGTGTCTTTTGTTTGTCTCGATTCTTGTCTTGAGTCGTTTCAGGTGTCTGTGTTTGTCTTTAGGTTGTATACCTTTTGTTTTCTGTTGTTGAGTCTTTTTTTGCTGTGTTCAGTCATAGGCTCAATACCCGGTTAAGAATTCATCTCTCAATTTCAAAAATGAATCGCTTTGTGCTCAGAATGCTGTGCCATTCTCCACATTTGTTCTTCCACATATGGAGCATCTGAGTATGTTTCAACTTCTGCCAATCCCATCTTTGCCTTCCATCTGTTCGGATCGAACTGTTTGTTCAGGATTGGCCGTGTGTCGAATAAACTGAATGTTGTGTTATGGGGTGTGAGTTCAGAATGAGCAATGTTCAGAATGGGCTGTGTATTCAGACTCGACAGTGTCCTACATGAGCCATATGACCAAAATGAACAGAGTACTGCGTTACGAACGGTGTGTTCGAACGAACACTCTATATGTTGAACATATTGAGAACCTGTGATTAGTTCCATTTCCAGTGCCCTCCGGTGTTGATTTTGCAAAGTCACACCTGTATTACGTCAATTTTCTTATCGAGTTATTACTCATTTTTCTTATCGAGTTGTCGCTCATTTAGCTTATCGAGTTGTCGTTCATTTGCTTATCGAGTTGTCGCTCATTCGCTTATCGAGTTGTTGCTCTCTGCTTATCGAGTTGTAAACTTGTTAAGGTCTCATTTTAGCTTATTGAGTTGATTTGTTACGTTGGTCTACCTGACCCGGCAGTACATGCATGTTCAATTTCCAATTCAATTACATTGTTATACAATATGATGCGATGCGATGCAATGTGATGTACAAATGCAACACTTTTTCAGCAAAAAGCTCGTTTCATTCCATCATCTTTTCAAGTACATAGTTTTGAAGAAAACAAAACCTGCCTGCAGTAATGCAAAGTGCTCAAAATACTAGCTAAAAGGAAAAGAAAAGCAGCAAAAGTCTAGATCAATGGTCTCAGGCATGAGAGTCTGTCCTCGTCCTCTTCCTGGACGAAGGCCCAGGAGTATCATCACCGACTCCACCATCTGAGCTCGAGCCTGAATCACCTTCAGTCTCATCCTCCGATGACTCTGACTCTACCTCTACCTTTGTCTCGGACTCATCATCGTCCGGAATCGGTGCCTGTGAGCTGCTCCCAACATGAGTGCGCCCCGCCTTGGTACGGGGGTATACTGCGGTCCCACGCCCTGCTCTCCCTCCTCCTCGGGTAGATATAGATGGTCCTGCTGGAGCACCTCCTACAGTCGGTATCTGGAATGGGGGCTGAAAAGGACAAATGGTTAATACATCAGTTATGCTACGCAAAGCAGGGTATGAATACAGAATACAGCGTACGAGTACAGTGTATGAATGCTTTGAGCAGTATATCAGTGCAGAACGCCGTGTATGAATGCTATGAGCAGTATATCAGTGCAGAATACCGTGTATGAATGCTATGAACAGTGTGTCAATACAGAGTACAGTGACTGAGTGCAGTGTATGAATGCCATAAGCAATGCTATGAGCAGTTTGTGGGTTACGGTGTATCAAATGTTGTGAGGGCCGTGTATCAAGTGCAGTGTTGACAGTGCGATGCATCAGATCATGTGTGAAACAGATTATGCACAGTTTGAGATTGTGGTTGAAGGAGCTTACCGGGATACTGTAGATAGCCAGTAGGTCGAGGCACCGCTATAGCATCCCCATCACGGAGGCGGTCAACTCCAAAGACTGGCAAGTGTACTCGGCAGAAGTCTACAAGAGTGTTAGAAACATCAGTATTCTGCGGGATATCAAGAAAAATGAAATGAAATGACTGTATAAGATACAAAATGTAGTAGCGCATACCGGAGGCAAGCCATAGAATCTGACTAGCTCATGATCAGGCGGAGGGGGAGCAATAGGGATTTGGTAAGTCTCCCCACCCTGCCCTCGGCATGTCATCATAGTAGGTAGCTCAGGCTACCCAGCTCCCTGCCCTCTCCGAGATCCACTCCTGCCGCGAGCCGGAGGTACCCTCGATGCCCTCCGTACTCCCACTCCGACCGCTAGTGCCGCAGGCCTCTCCCTCTCAGCTCGGCGAGGACTGGACAGAGGCCTTATGATATAGGTCTAGACGAACTCCGCATAGTCGCCCTCATCTACAAAGCGCTCATGGCTCCAGTCGATGATGTAACTCCCCATCTCCGCTAAGGTGTATCTCAGTGACCCTCGCATGGGTAGGAGGTGCTGCTGGAACGGGCTGCTCCGGCACGCCCAAAGTCTACCGCAAGAAGTGCTCCCCAAAGTACCAAACGCGGCAGACAGGGCCCTCTAGTAGAACTCTGAATCGAGCCGTCTCTCGGGCACCAACATACCGGTCCCGAACTGCGTCAGGCAATGGAACCCAAGGCTGCCAAGTAATCTGCAAATGAAACGCAGTTTATTACCTATTGATATTGAAAGAACAATGTAAAGCGAAGCTTAAATAACTGTAATGTTTGACATACCTCGGCTGCGGTGATGGTATCAAAGTAGCGGCAGAAGAAAATGAGGGACTCCCGTGGTCTCCGCTCGCACCTCACGTCGAAGCGGTGAGAAAACGAGACACTAAGGGAAATCGCCTCGTCTGGCACTAGGGCAAGCCTCGGGAAGTAGGCATACACCCACAACTGTACAGTGTGACAGAACAGGTATGAGCATGCTTATCAGATAACGTAGTTTACAGATAAAGCAGTATACAGATAAAGCAGAAAGCGGCATGTGCAGTGTATCGTGCAGAGTGTACAGTGTGTGCAGTGTACAGATAATGTGAAACAGAACTGAAATGACAGAAAAGACAATATGTACCTCCCAAGCTCGCCAGTAGCCTCCGAGCAACTGTCCGCTGAGACGGGAAGACGAACTCATGTAGCCATAGAGAGTGGCCAAGCCTGCGCTACCCCAGTCGTAGCCGCGAATCCTGGTCACGTCAACCAGTGCACTCAGCAGGCAAAGGGGCACGGTGTCCGCCCGGTCAGCGAAGAGAGTGGTCCCTAGCAGGAACGTCAGAAAGCCGTAAGCGTACTGCACCTCCTCCTCCAGAGTGGTAGGCGCCTGGATCCTGAAGTGGTCCTCGAACCACGAGTATTGTACAAATCCTGGATGAGCAAGAGGCGGTAGGTCGCTGAGCAGGTACATCTGAGCGGCCTCCCACTCGTCCATATCTGTATCGAAGGGGATCGGATCACCCCCCACTCTGATGCCTGTGAGCATGGTGAAGTCGAAGGGAGTCATCGTCATCTCCCCAGTGGCGGAAAGGTGGAAAGAGTCGATCGTATCCCACCACCTCTCCACCAGAGCAGCAAGGAGGGGCCTACTCGCAGTGAGGCGCGAGAGTCCCATGCAAAAAGTGCCAAAGCCGGCCTGGTCAACGATACGGCGAACCGCCTCAGGAAGCTCCATGTACCACCCCCGGGCCATGACGTTCCCATACCCCCGAAAGGCATGGGAATCCCCCTGTGGTCAAAACAAACAGTTGCGAAGCAGTGTTACAAATACAGTGTTGAATGCACTCAGGATCAGCAAAAATGTGGTGCGTGTGTGCACGTTTCCAGTTAAACAGATATCGAGTGCGGGTGTGCTCGCAATGAACTCCAACATGTGATGCAACAGTTTGTTCGGATCATTTCAGTGAAAATACAGTGCGTGTGCACGTGTTCAGATTCAAATAGATATCGGGTGCCAGTGTGCTCACAATGAACTACAGCATATGATGTATCAGTGTAGTGTGTGTGCACGTATTCAGATTCAAACAAATACCGAGTATAGGTGTGCTCGCAGTAAACTACAACATGGGGTATATCGGTGTATCCGGGCTAAACAATTAAAGAACAAGATCGACTATTGCAGTTATGTCCTACATTACGAAAAATGAAACGGGGAAGAGTGTACCTCGGAAGCGCCATAAGATAGATGTGACTCTGGCTCGCGCAGTAGAAGCTCTGGTGGCACGCCCCTGGCAAAACTCCTGAACTGGCGAAGTCCGTCAGGAGGCAACACGTGTATATCCGGCCTGTAAGCCGCAGGGTCGAACAGCCGGATGTGGAGAGGTAAGAGCTTGACCTCGGGGTCAACATCTATCTCCGGGGGAGCCCCACCCTGTGGTATGTCGTCTGTCATCTCGAAAAGAGTGCAAAAATGGCCGGAAGTGCGAAAACCGGGCAAGAATGTAAAAAGTCAACTGAAAAGTCAACCCTAAGAGGGTGAAAAATGGGCGGAAGGCTCGGAGTGCGAAAAAGGCACGAGAATCAAGGTAAACTCAAGAGAAACAAACCCTGAGTGGTGGAAATCGAGAAAGAGACACCGAAAACAAGTTTTGTTCGGTTCAAAATGTGCGAAACGAGAAGGTGTTCGCGAATCGAACGACGAAACGGGCTCAAAAACTAAGGAAAATGGTGGATCGAAGCTTGGAAAATAACCTAGAGAGGGAGGGAAGGGATTTTTGACCAAGAGGCAAGTGAGAAATAAGGGCTTAAAGCCCTATATTTAAAGACCCGTAGCGAATTGACAAAACTGCCCCGATACAGGCATTTCTGGCCGGTTGGCCACATTGTTGGCCGATCGGCCAAATATTTGGCTGATGGCCTTGTTTTTCAGCCGGTGAATGGCCGGTCACCTCCCACGGTGGTTGGTGAATCTCCTAACACCCTTGTTTGGGTCATTGATGTGGTTTGGGACCTTCTTTGCTCAAGACAGTGCAAGGAACTGCATTTTGAAGCTTAACCGGTCTCTGTGCCGTGTCTTCTGTGCGTAGCACTCAAATATGTGCAAGGTGTATCCTTTTCGTATTCTTTTTGTATCTTGCAAAGGTTCGAAAACTACTTCAAATACGTTGCATTGTTATGCATGTCTGTATGCTTTGTATCGCACACCATCCGTTGCATTGTTATGCATGTCTACACACGTTGTAACGCGCACAACTTGCATTGATATGCACTGCTCATTTGCATTGTCATGCATTTCAAAAGACGCGCGTTGTCGCGCATTCAAGTTCATTTGCATTGTCATGCATTTTAAAAGACGTGCGTTGTCACGTATTCAAGTTCATTTGCATTGTCATGTATCTCAAAAGACGTGCGTTGTCACGCATTTTGAATTCATTTGCATTGTTGTGCATTCCAATAGTATGCATCGTCATGCATTTCAATAAGTCATACATTGTCATACACTTCAATTACACGCATTGGCTTTCATCTACATTTCAGTTCATGTATTATCATGCATTTCCATTCACGCATTGTTATGCGTGTCTCTCAATGGCATTGTCATACATCTCAAATTACACGCATTGTCATGCATGTTTCCTATCACGCATTGTCATGTGCACCCCATTTGCAATGTTATGCATTTCAATTACACGCATTGTCGTGCATTTCAATTCCATGCATTGTCATGCATTCTCATTCATGCATTGTCATGCGTGTCTCACTTTGCATTATCATGCATTTCTCTAACTTGCATCGTCATGCATTCCTCTCGTTCACCTGCGTTGTTTCGCATTCTTGGGTTGCATTGTCTTGCATCCTCCCGTCCACCCACGTTGTTTCCCATTCTTAGGTTGCATTGTCTTGCATCCACCCGTCCACCCGTGTTGTTTCGCATTCTTAGGTTGCATTGTCTTGTATCCTCCCGTCCACCCGCGTTGTTTTGCATTCTTAGGTTGCATTGTCTTGCATCCTCCCGTCCACCCGCGTTGTGTCACATTCTTAGGTTGCACGTATTCAGATTCAAACAAATACCGAGTATAGGTGTGCTCGCAGTAAACTACAACATGTGGTATATCGGTGTATCCGGGCTAAGCAATTAAAGAACAAGATCGACTATTGCAGTTGTGTCCTACATTGCGAAAAATGAAACGGGGAAGAGTATACCTCGGAAGCGCCGTAAGACAGATGTGACTCTGGCTCGCGCAGAAGAAGCTCTTGTGGCACGCCCTAGCAAAACTCCTGAACTGGCGAAATTCGTCGGGAGGCAACACGTGTATAGCCGGCCTGTAAGCCGCCGGGTCAAACGACCGGATGTGGAGAGGTAAGAGCTCGACCTCGGGGTCAACATCCATCTCCGGGGGAGCCCCACCCTGTGGTATGTCGTTTGGCATCTCGAAAAGAGTGCAAAAATGGCCGAAAGTGCAAAAACTGGACAAGAATTTGAAAAGTCAACTGAAAAGTCAACCCCGAGAGGGTGAAAAATGGGCGGAAGGCTCGGAGTGTGAAAAAGGCACGAGAATCAAGGTAAACTCGAGGGAAACAAACCCCTAGTGGTGGAAATCGAGAAAGAGACACCGAAAACAAGTTTTGTTTGGTTCAAAATGTGCGAAACGAGAAGGTGTTCGCGAATTGAACGACGAAAGGGGCTCAAAAACTGAGGAAAATGGTGGATCGAAGCTTGGAAAATAACCTAGAGAGGGAGGGGAGGGATTTTCAACCAAGAGGCAAGTGAGAAATAAGGGCTTGAAGCCCTATATTTAAAGACTCGTAGCGAATTGACAAACCCGCCCCGATACAGGCATTTCTGGCCGGTTGGCCACATTGTTGGCCGATCGGCCAAATATTTGGCCAATGGCCTTGTTTTTCAACCGGTGAATGGCCGATCACCTCCCACGGTGGTTGGTGAATCTCCTAACACCCTTGTTTGGGTCATTGATGTGGTTTGGGACCTTCTTTGCTCAAGACAGTGCAAGGAACTACATTTTGAAGCTTAACGTGTCTCTGTGCCGTGTCTTCTGTGCGTAGCACTCGAATATGTGCAAGGTGTATCCTTTTCGTATTCTTTTTGTATCTTGCAAAGGTTTGAAAACTACTTCAAATACGTTGCACTGTTATGCATGTCTATATGCGTTGTAGCGCTCACTAACCGTTGCATTGTTATGCATGTCTACACGCGTTGTAACGCGCACAACTTGCATTGATATGCACTGCTCATTTGCATTGTCATGCATTTCAAAAGACGCGCGTTGTCGCGCATTCAAGTTCATTTGCATTGTCGTGCATTTCAAAAGACGTGCATTGTCACGTATTCAAGTTCATTTGCATTGTCATGCATCTCAAAAGACGTGCGTTGTCACGCAATTTGACTTCATTTGCATTGTCGTGCATTCCAATAGTATGCATCGTCATGCATTTCAATAAGTCATACACTGTCATACACTTCAATTACACGCATTGGCTTTCATCTACATTTCAGTTCATGCATTGTCATGCATTTCCATTTATGCATTGCTATGCGTGTCTCTCAACGGCATTGTCATGCATCTCAAATTACACGCATTGTCATGCATGTTTCCTACCACGCATTGTCATGTGCACCTCATTTGCATTGTTATGCATTTCAATTACACGCATTATCGTGCATTTTAATTCCATGCATTGTCATGCATTCTCGTTCATGCATTGTCATGCGTGTCTCACTTTGCATTGTCATGCATTTCTCTAACTTGCATCGTCATGCATTCCTCCCATCCACCCGCGTTGTTTCGCATTCTTGGATTGCATTGTCTTGCATCCTCCCGTCCACCCGCGTTGTTTCATATTCTTAGGTTGCATTGTCTTGCATCCTCCCGTCCACCTGCGTTGTTTCGGATTCTTAGGTTGCATTGTCTTGTATCCTCCCGTCCACCCGCGTTGTTTCGCATTCGTAGGTTGCATTGTCTTGCATCCTCCCATCCACCCAGGTTGTGTCGCATTCTTAGGTTGCATTGTCTTGCATCCTCCCGTCCACCCGTGTTGTTTCGCATTCTTAGGTTGCATTGTCTTGCATCCTCCCGTCCACCCGCGTTGTTTCGCATTCTTAGATTACATTGTCTTGCATCCTCCCGTCCACCCGCGTTGTTTCGCATTCTTAGGTTGCATTGTCTTGCATCCTTCCGCACACACATTGCATGCGTTGTCGCGTTATGCTTTACTTATATGTGTTCAAGTTTCTATACACATTGCATGCGTTGTCAGGTTATGCTTTACTTATATGTGTTCTAGTTTCTACACACATTGCATGCGTTGTCGTGTTATGCTTTACTTATATGTGTTCAAGTTCCTATACACATTGCATGTGTTGTCGCGTTATGCTTTACTTATATGTGCTCAAGTTCCTTTATTTTCACACATTGTACATGTTGTCGCATGTGCTTTACTTACATGTGTATACTCTTCCTCACCTCCACACATTGTACACGTTGTCACGTGTACTTTACTTATATGTGTTTGTGCCTTCATAGCATTGTTATGTCTATTTCAAATTGCATTGTTATGCACACACCCGGGTTGCGTTGTTATGTACCCCTTCCATTTGCATTGTCATGCACCCTCTTACTCGCGTTGTCACGCACTTTTCACTTGCATTGCTATGCATGTATCTAACGATATTTTACCTGTTAAGTTCTCTTTCTTTTTCAGGCACGATATTGTATGTACGGTTCATTTGAGGCTGGCACAACCAGACAAACCGAACAGGAACGATATTGTATGTGCGGTTCATTCGAAACTGGCACGACCAGACGAACCGCACAGGTATTATATTCTCTGCGTGAAACGTAGCGAGAATTACATAATTCTCTTACATCCTTTCTGCATTGTAATGTAGTTTGGTTTTCGGCTTGCTTAAAACTGTTGCATTTATTGTATGTATTTGCTTCGTTACAGCTCTCTTTGCATGATCATAAGTTATGCTCGGCTCCATGCATTGTTCTTGCATTTTGCCTCAGCCTTCGGGCGCATATCTTTATCTATAGCTTGTATGCTTTGTCCAAGTCTTCGGCCTTGTCAAAAATGGGTCGTCTCTGGGCTTTGACATTCACTCCCATCATTGTTATGACTTTCGAGTTCTATCAAAGAGGGGCAACTGTAGACACCCCATTTTTGACCGTCCTCAAGACTTGGACGTCATCGTTTGAACACTCAGTGATCATCCATGTTCGTGTTCGTTTTGAGTTCTCGGAGGTCTCGGCTACGCGCCTTGCCTTAGGATCTCTCGACTTCCTTGCTTTGTGTTTGGTTTTGCACCAAACACTTGTGTTTTTGCTTTTGAGGGTGGGAAATAGCTTGTTGGCCATCCCCATACCTCACCGGCCATGGCTCGAAGCCACCAGCCCTGTTTTGTTGCTACCGGCCATTGGCTATGGCCGGTCGACACTCTGTCTGGTCGGTCGACCAATGTTTTGGTCAATTTGTCATTTTTGGCTGGCCGACCACTGTTCATCCTCTTTTGGCAGATATTTTGTGCCAGCTATACCCACAATTAACTCTCTCTTGCTTAGCTTGTTTTGTAAGCTTTGCAAGATTGGAATTCCTATAAAGGGAGGGCTTCTCCTCCCTCAAGGGTTCCAAAATAGTTCCAGAGGTCTGATATTAGGGTTAGTGAAGTCCTATATCTATCTATCTCTATATCTCCCTCTCCCTTTTGATTTGTTTGTGTATAAGGTTGTTTTGTTCTTAGTTTTGCACTAAGACACCTAGTATTACACTATACCTTGGTTGCTGAGGTGCCAAAGGGTTGTTCTTGGAGTTTTTGAGCTGGTTTTGACCTAAGGAAGCTGCTGAAACTCTCTTCTTGAAGAAGGTCTTCAAGGGTAAGAAACTTACTCCTTTATTCCCCATTTTTGCAAAAGCTTTTAACCTATCTTGAATCTATTTTTAAGCTTAGTGTGTAACTGAGAAAAGTTCTGTTTTTACTTGCTTTTGATCTTTGTTTAAGGTCTCTTTGGTGTTTGGGGTTGTTTACCCCCTCTTAGGCCTTGTTTGGTCTCATTTTGTGCCTCTTTTTGTAAGCTTCGGGACCATCTTGTATTGGTCTTCCCACCACTGAAATCCATAGGGATTTCAGTGGTGGGGATGATGTTTTGAGATCCTAAGAAGGAGAGGGTCATCCCCTCTCCTTGTTGCCTTCAATATTTGTCATTTTTGCCTCATGTGTGAGCATCTTGTTTAAGTTCATGATGGCCATGTCTTAGCTGGTATTTGTGGTTGTTTTGCCATGTTATATCTCTGTTTCAAGTTGGTTTAGACACACTATGCATGCTTTGCATACTTGCCTCGTAACGCCATGAAATTGCCTTAACATGCTTTGTGCTTTGAGCCTTGTTTTTAGCATAATTTTGGCTTAGCTTTGTGAAGCTTATATGCATGTTTTAGTGTGCTTGAGGTCTGACTTTGGTTATTTGGGTCGTCCATGACTTGCTTTGTATAGCTACCATGCAATCTCCCTTATAGGCATGCTCTCCTTGCATCATTTCAGTGGTTTCGCACCACTTATCATGTCATTTCAGTCCATATGGTATGCTTGTATGCTTGCATTTGATAATCCTTTGATGCTTTAAAAGGTTGATGTCTTATGTTCCATGTTTGGACCATTATGTATGCTTCCATGTGTAGGCCATTTAGATGCCATCTAAGTGTGTTTTGGGCCTTGTCTCGACCTATATTGGGACTGTTTTGAGTCCCCTCGACCCTTTGGGACTCGTCTTGCATAGCCATGGTTTGATCCCTTAGGTTCGCCTTAGGCCTTGGGCTTGGTTGCATGCTATGCTTGCCTTGTTTAATTGGTTTGGCACCTTTTCTAATATGATTTCAGAGCTTGCTATGCTTGCCATATGTCCATGTTCATCCCTTTTAAGTGTGCTTAAAAGTTGCCTCTTTATGCTTAAGCGTTGGACCATGTGTGCATGCATGTTTGTATGTGACTTTGTCCCTTGTCTCTTAGCATCTTGGCCACTGTTTTGGACCTATTAGAGAGTTGTCCATCTTGGTGTAAGTCCATCCTTCGCATGTTGTTGCATGCTCACCTTGCGTGTTGTTGCATACTTGGCCTATCGCATGTTGTCGCATACTTGAATTGCATTGCATTTGGCATGCATTTTCTTTGTTAAGTTGCCTTACATGCTTCCATGCTAAGTCCCCTTTACATGTTGTTGCATGTTTGTCGTTAGCATGGTTGTTACATACCTCGCATGCTTGTTTGCTTAGGTTATGTGCCTAGTACACATTGCTTGTTTGCATGTTCATGTTGCATACTTAGCTTGCATGCTTAGGATGCATAACATTGTGCATATCATGCATGCCTTGCCTCTTGATCAAGCATGATAGAGTTTGGGTCCTTTATGTGTTTTGTGTGCATTCCATTTGACATTGAAATTGTACACTTTGGCCTCTTGGACCATCATGCATTGAAATACGTGATTGGTGGCCGAGGGTCAAGGACCAAACTCCCTTGAGTTCATAACATGATGGGGAGGTTGGTTGTGCAAACATTTGCTTTAAAATGCATTGTCACGCCTTGTCTGTCCTCTGCTGCTGTCAAAACAGGATTCTGTAGGAAGATATGGTCGACCGACCATTTTCAGTGCCGATCGACCAATAATGGATGGCCAGTGGCATCATATATGGTCGATGACCACTTTACCATGGCCGGTGACCATTCCTCTTGGTCGGTGACCTTTCACAGTGATCAGGGAGTGATTCTGAAGCATCATTGGGACTTGTGCAGTCTTCAGAGATGCAGAGCAGTGTAAACAGAGACAACTTGTTGTAACAAGCCCGCGGGGGGACCTCGCTACAGCTCGGACTCGACTTTTCGTAGTCACGGTTCTAAGTCTGAACCAAAGAGTCCAAATCCGGCAAATCGTTTTAGGAAAACTGATTTTTGAAAAAGTAGTGCCAAACATGGATTGCTTTGCCAGATACAGAGTCGCCACCTAAATATTTTATTTTGGGAAATTTAGGAAACCCTGACTCGGTGCCAAAAGGCCACGTGTCCGTCATCACCAAAGTTGCCTCGGCTCGGGAACTTGGGTACGATTGGGGAAGGTCACTTCGTGAGCACCCCCGCTCGCCCGGTCATAGACCGGCCTCTACTAACCATGATATCAACTTTTGAAAACATTGTGAGTTCTTATTCCGGTTTATTAGCCTAGGTTACTATGTGATGCGCACAGCATATAAGTATAGACCGGGTTGCCCGAATTGGAACAAAACATTTCATGCTTGTTTGTTTGAAAAGAGGTTTTGCTACCCTCAGGTAGGCTTGAAACATTTGATGATTTACTCTAATCCGGATAACCCAACCTTCACCCACAGGCATTCAGGCAGTTATATCAGATAAGCACATAGCCTCATGGTAAGCATGCTATTCATGGCAACACTCACACGCATGCAAGGATGCTAAAGCATAAAACTTACCGAGTACTCCAAGCCAAAACAGCAACTATGTTAGAAATCATGCATGGTCCTAAACATACAGAAATGCCTAATGCAACACATGCAAAATGCAACTATGGCAGGCTCGGCTATTCTAAGATGGTATATGAAATGCTACGACTACCATGTATTCAACTTGGAATTGAAAATGCAATGCAGTTAGTATGGTGTGCCGAGCCCGGTGCATGTAATACAGATGAATGATGCAAACATGCTGTCATACTGTATGCTAATTTAAATATGCCCTAATCTAACCATCAAAAGCGGATAAATAAAAGGGAGAAAGACGTGGGGTTGGAAGACATACATCACACTCACCCACACTTATTACAGTTGTGCCCTCACTCAGAGGGTCCGAATAAATATACAGTCCAAATATTACAGTCCCAAATAAAAGAATATTACGGTCCAAAATATTACAAAATCCTAATTAATTAATGAATTAACTAAGAAAGCAAATAAAGCTGGCGTGCAGGCCAGGGACTGTCTTGCTTCTGATGGATGATGCATGTCCGGATTGTCTTGCGCGGAAATCCACCGGGATGCCCCAATTAGCCTCTGTTTACACCTGTTCTTGAAATGCGTGCCAAGAAAATGAGATGCCTCGAAGTACGTGCATACGGGCACGCAAACCGAGGCGATGACAGATGCAATGAAAATGAGATGCCTCGAAGTACGTGCATACGGGCACGCAAACCGAGGCGATGACAGATGCAATGAAAATGAGATGCCTCGAAGTACGTGCATACGGGCACGCAAACCGAGGCGATGACAGATGCAATGAAAATGAGATGCCTCGAAGTACGTGCATACGGGCACGCAAACCGAGGCGATGACAGATGCAATGAAAATGAGATGCCTCGAAGTACGTGCATACGGGCACGCAAACCGAGGCGATGACAGATGCAATGAAAATGAGATGCCTCGAAGTACGTGCATACGGGCACGCAAACCGAGGCGATGACAGATGCAATGAAAATGAGATGCCTCGAAGTACGTGCATACGGGCACGCAAACCGAGGCGATGACAGATGCAATGAAAATGAGATGCCTCGAAGTACGTGCATACGGGCACGCAAACCGAGGCGATGACAGATGCAATGAAAATGAGATGCCTCGAAGTACGTGCATACGGGCACGCAAACCGAGGCGATGACAGATGCAATGAAAATGAGATGCCTCGAAGTACGTGCATACGGGCACGCAAACCGAGGCGATGACAGATGCAATGAAAATGAGATGCCTCGAAGTACGTGCATACGGGCACGCAAACCGAGGCGATGACAGATGCAATGAAAATGAGATGCCTCGAAGTACGTGCATACGGGCACGCAAACCGAGGCGATGACAGATGCAATGAAAATGAGATGCCTCGAAGTACGTGCATACGGGCACGCAAACCGAGGCGATGACAGATGCAATGAAAATGAGATGCCTCGAAGTACGTGCATACGGGCACGCAAACCGAGGCGATGACAGATACAATGAAAATGAGATGCCTCGAAGTACGTGCACACGGGCACGCAAACTGAGGCGATGATAAAATGCAATGAAATGACAAATGGACTTATACCAACATGAGTGAGCCTCAGCCACACTCACATAAAATGCCGATGGTAGAAAAATGAGGCGCCTCGAAATGCGTGCACACGGGCACGCAAATCGAGGCTGTGATAAAATGCAATGAAATGACAAATGGACTTATACCAACATGAGTGAGCCTCAGCCACACTCACATCGGATGCCGATGGCAGAAAAATGAAGTGCCTCGAAATGCGTGCACATGGGCACGCAAACCGAGACGGTGCTAAAATGTGATGAAATGACATGGAAATGACAAATGGGCTTATACCAACATGAGTGTGCCTCAGCCACACTCACATCGGATGCCGTCGGATAAAAATGGAGTGCCTCGAAATGCGTGCACACGGGCACGCAAACCGAGGCAGTACTAAAATGTGATGAAATGACATGGAAATGACAAATGGGCTTATACCAACATGAGTGAGCCTCAGCCGCACTCACATCGGATGCCGTCGGATAAAAATGGAGTGCCTCGAAATGCGTGCACACGGGCACGCAAACCGAGGCGGTGCTAAAATGTCATGAAACATGGCAAAAATGATATGCAAGCATACTAATGGAATTTCAGCAACAAAATATGGGGGAAAACAGTCCCGAAATGAAGCGAAATGACAAGAAATGCAAGGAAATGTCCCGAAATGTGAATTTAGGCACCCGAAATGGCCTATAGCCATGCCAAACATGCACAATATGGACATGCAATGCAAAGACAGAAGCTAGACAGTACCAAAATAAGCACTTTTCAAGTTTATAGCATGGCCAAACAGTAAGTATAGATATGGCAAAAATGGCATGCAAGAATAGGGGCCAAAAGAGGGGTAATGAAGCAAGTAGTATAAGCAAAACTCAAAATGAAAAATTTCCTTCTACAACACTGAATATGGACCAAAAATATGAACATTTACAGTATATAGAAGCCTCAAAATCAGTATACAAACATGCTAAAAATATGATGCAAAATAAGGCTCAAAAGGTGCTAAAACATGAAGTATACAAAATAATCACCAAACAGAAAAAAAGTGTGAATGAAACATGAATTATAGGCCAAAACAACGCCACTTTCAGTTCGGACCAAGGTCCAAAAACAAAAGCAAAGAGGGCTATCAACTTATGCAAAAATGAGGCCAAATAAGGGATTGAACTACAAGTGACACATGGAGACACCAAACAAGGTTGAGCCCTTCTCCAATGTTGAAAAGGGGCTCAAAATAAGCCTAATATCAGTTTACAACATGCTCGAAAATAAATTTATCATGGGTCAAAAATAGCATGCAAACTATGACATACAAGATGGTCAATGAAGCAAGTGTATTATGGAGGGCTCAAACAGGGTTGAGCCCTTAATGAAAAGTGAAGATGAGCTCAAAAAATGGCCCTTTTCAGTTAGGGCCGGAGCTTGAAACAAAAAGGAAGTGGGGCTTAGAAATAGATCAAGAAAAAGGGTCAAAAGGGTAAAAGTGTTACTTACCCTTGAAGACTCAAACTTTTGTTGCTTCTTGGATGAATTTGCAGCTTCTTTAGCCTTTAAGAATCCTTCCTTGTTGCTGGAAATGAGATGGTGGTGGTAGAGCTTGGTGGTGTAGAGGGAATGAAGGTTAGGGACTTAGGGTTTTTTGGAGAATTGAGAAGCAAGAAAATGGAGATGGCTATGGAGACTTGAAGAGAATTTTTTCTAAACCAAACAAAGAAGGCCACCAGCTGGTTAAAAGGATCAAAAAGGGGGTGTAAAGGTGGGGGAGAAGGAGAGCAAAACTCCCCCACAAAATATCCCAGAGAGTATTTTAGAGAGCAAGAGAGTCAAGATCTAGGTTCTTGAAAAGTTTCAGAGAGAGAAAAGAATGAAAAAATGATATAAAATGTCACTTTCGCGATCTGAAATACACACAATCCGCTCGAGCGGAAGAGTTGACGCTCTAGCGTCAGACACAAAAAAATTGTTTCGCTTGAGCACAATAAAGGCCGCTTGAGCGCCAAGACACAATGAACGTTCACTGCTTGGTGCAAGAATTCGCTGCTCATGCGTAGAAAACACACATCCAGAAGTTTTGCAGACAACAAACCGACGCTCGAGCGCAACAAGGGGCCATTCGAGCGCTCAAGCGTTAAAAACACTTCTCTAGCATTTTTTGCAAACGTGCAAAGTACTGAAGATTTGCAAAACTGGCTTGAGCGCAAGAAGGCCCGCTTGAGCGGAATACCAAAATTTTGGGCATCAAGGTTCTAGATCAACTAGCAACCAAGTTGTTCTAAACACGCTCAAGACATTCCCAAAACTCAAATTCAAAGATTAAGGAGAGGAAAAGGCATAACAACAACATTAAACCATAAGACCCGAGTCCAAAACACCATAAAGGTCGAGTTAGAAACCGGGGTCACTATAACCTGCCCCCCTTAAAGAATTTCGTCCTCAGAATTACAAATCAAGTTCAAAATCAACGTTTGGTCATTCCCAACCATGTCATTCTCACAAATCCAATACCATGACCCATCCTCCGGTCATTCATTTTCACCGACTCGATACACGAGCCCCATATTGAAACGATTTCACAATTTCCAAAACATTAACAATGTTTAATAAAAATTCAAATTCTCAAGAAATGGACATGGCATATACAATGCTCCCAAGGTAACACAATGCACGTGATATTCCATATTCCCAAACATATGCAATGTTTACAATAAATTCATGTTTCCAAGATGTCCATAACGTATACAATGTTCTCATACTTTAAACATATACAATGTTTGACAACTGTGGCCACCAAATGTAGCCCACGGCCACTGAGAGATGGTCTACGGGACCTCTCCCTCCCCTCAGGAAAAGAAACAGAGAAAACCGAGTCTGGTTCGCAAACCGAGGCAAGGCACAGAAGAGGGTTCGGAAGCCCGGAGGCAGGGCTCGCAGCCGCGACTCTGAGACTTCTGAACAAGCACAACATGCAATATCACCGAGTGCTCAACTGGTGATGTCTGAGTCTTAAGGTCGGTCAAAAATGGGGTGTCTACACTTGTGCATGGTGGTGGATTCCCGAGCGGAGCCGAGCATGCATGCATTGGACTCTCTTCCCGAGGCTATTTTACCGCTTTACTAGCTTAGTTAATTTGCTTAACTAGTTAAGTGGTCTCTAACTATTTAATTAGCTTGTTAGTTAATTAAATTTGTATTATTCTTTCGGTCCCTCCGAGAGAGGGCGAATTGTGTAATAAGCGTGCGTGTGTGTGATGCATGTCTTCCAACCCCCACTTCTTTCTCCCCTTTTACTTACCTGCTTTTGATGGTTAGTATTAGGACATGTTTTGATTAGCATACTTATGATAGCATGTTTGCATCCATTCATTTGTATTGCAAGCACCAGGCTCGGCGCATCATACTAATTGCATAGTATTTCAAATCCAACTTGAATACATGTTATCTATTGCATTTCACATGCCATCCATAGATTAGCCGAGCCTATTCTAGCTGCATTTTGCTTGCAATGCATTAGCCATCTTAACATGGACTTAGATCATACATTTGATTACTAACATGTTCCTTGTTTTGGCTTGGAATACTAGGTGAGTGTTTATGCTTTAGCATCCTTGCATGTGTGTGAGTGTTGTCATGATAGCTTGATTACTATGAGGCTATCTGCTTACGTGATATAACTGCTTGAATGCTTCTAGGTGAAGGGTAGGTTGCTTGAATTGGGATGATTCGTCGAAACCCGTGTTTTAGCCTACTTGTGAGTAGCAAATTTAAAATCCATTCTCAAAACAAACGGGCACGCGATGCTTTGTTCCGAATTAAGCAATCTAGTCTATACTTGTATGTTGTGTACATCACATAGTAATTCTAGGCTAATAACTAGTTTAAGAGCACATAATGTTTTCAAAACTCGATATCATGCTTAGTACAGGCCGATCTTTGGATCGGGGGAGCGGAGGTGCTCATAGTTGACCTTCCCTAATCGTACCCATGTTCCCAAGCCGAGGCAACTTTGGTGATGACGGATACGTGGCCTTAGGCAACGAGTCAGGGTTTCCTAAATTCCCCCAAAACAAAATATTTAGGTAGCGACTCTGTATCTGGCAAAGCAGTCCATGTTTGGCACTTCTTTCTGAAAATCTGTTTTCCAAAAAACGATTTGTCGGCACTTTGGACTCTTTGGGTTGATTTAATCAGTCTTGGCATTTGCACTTGTTGTGAGATCAGATTAAGAACCGTGACAATTTTGAGTCCGAACTGGGTAGCATGAGGCACACGGGGCGCCGTCTACACCCAGTCAACCCACATTCATCTTATTTTAAGCTCAATAAACTTTCAAGAATATTCGCACTGGTTGGCGCAGCTCCTTTAGGAAAAAGGGGGCTGACCTGAGTGAATGGACAAGGCCTAAACCGCCAACAATGGGAAAAATATAGTTATGCAATGCCACATAATGCCCTAAAGAAAGAGAGTATTAAGCAACAGTACAAATGGAGGAATCGCAAACACTTCACCTGAACCTCACTAAGAATATCCTGCGTACTTAGCTATCTATACTTAGGCTCTCGTATCAGAGAGATGTTGTATGGCGCACGGTGTATACTCCTAGCCACCCAACCCTTTACCTTTAATCCAGTGTTTTTTCAAGTTGGAAACTGAGGCTATCTCTGTGCAATGTGCTAGAGGTACGATTTCCGACCTACAACTGATTACCTCAACGTGATTTGATTTTTTAGCTCACCACATTATATAACAATACATATCAGTTAGTCATTCGTCTCTGGTATCCTGTGATAGTTTAGAATTTACTAGAAAGGACAAAGGAAAGACGCGCTCCTCCATTTTATATCTGGTCCTTCTACTCGAGAGATGCACACAGAAAAAAGAGTCTATTGTTAATGTATAAATGTATAGACGTTAATAATGTTTTTAGCTAGCGTTTTCGATTCATTGTATTTAATTTGTTGTTTCTGCATGCATTACTGACAGAGAGGCAAGGGAATAAGATTACGATATGATAGAGACGAAAAACAAGAAAATTAGGTTGAATACAATGATCAGAGAGCCAAAGCAATATATACAGAAAAAAAAAAAACTTAGTTCCTTAGCAAGCATTGTAGAAACATATAATATTACAACCTGTACAGATATGATCGACATTTACTTTTGTATCGCATTTAGCTGGATAAGACCTGCGGTAGAGTACGCTCATTTTGCAGAGACACTCTTATCTCCTTAATTTCTCTATGTTTAAATCAAAAAAAAGAAAATTATTTATTTTTCGATTTTTTTTTTTTTAATCACAAGTCTCAATAGGTCCCTCACGACTACTAAAAAACCATACTAATCAAGATCCTTAACGATTTGCAAAAAATTAATTTATTTTTTTATCCAAACTTATGATTTAAGTATAATTCAGAGTCGACACAGTGGCTGAGTAAAGGGGGTAAAATAAGAGGAAGGTTACGATTTCGAAACCCTCCCTTAATCGATGGTCGTGACGTGTGCAATACCAACTAATTGATTTGGTTCCTCACGATGATCGTGAGTTAAACGACTAGACAAATACGGGAAATGCAAGACGCACGTGTCCTGAAGGTTACTTCAATATGTGTAATCATTTGGGATTAAGTACAAAGAGGGAGGACACGCATCACACTACCAGTAGTATGGCTAAGGAGTACCTTGGGGACAACTGATACGTAAGGCAGGCACGAATATGCCAGGCAAGATCGATGGAGGAGCAGTTCGACGGTTCGAAGTTGCAGTTCGAAGGTCTCACTGACGAGTATAAAATAACAGGACAGCCGCCCAGAAAAAAGGAAGGAGACTCAGATCATACAAACCAGTCATTTACTTCATATTATTTTCTTTCCTCAGATTACATTCAGTCTTTAAATACTTGTTCTTTAAATTACCTGCACTTTAAATACTCGCACATGCACTTCGATTCATAGGGAGTAGCTTCAAGTAGATTCAAGTAGATTGCTGTTGTAAACCTCCCCGAGGACTGAGTTCCGGACCATTGTAAGTGTTCAATTTTTATGGAAATTACTCAATTTTTCTTCATATTACTCGTTTACTCATTTCCCTAAGTCAAGCCACCGAGTAAAAAGTCCGTCTTTCATTGAGGCTGAAAAGAACTATAAACACATCGTCTGATAATTGGTTGGATGCACCTATTTCATAGATTTCCTGTCTAAGGATGCGTGATTGGACTCGCGTATGCGGCATCCTCTCACGGATAATTCTCAGCAAAATGTTACTACTCTCTTTCGAAAACCCACAGAATAAATGACAACAAAGCAGTATTTACTGATCTCAGGACCGTGAGATAAGTTAGTACAGACTGAATTCTCGCTAAATGTTTGTCAGACTATCAGCATACTTTCGGGTGGGTCTCCGAGAGAGAGAGAGAGATAGAGAGCAGAGAAAAAGCTGGTTGTCACGTCAGGTCCCAAAATCGGGGAGAGAGGGTGCTGAAATTAGGGCCAATTTCGGGGTTAAAATACGAGCTACAAAGCCTTTATTCAATTTTCGGTACTTCCCCTTGACCTTAAAGAAAATTTCAAAGGCGGGCTGATTATGCAGAGCATCACCAGAGACACACTGCAGTTGAGCCACATTGCAAAAAAAAAAATAAATCAACAAACTATACCATAAACATAATATGAACTCATTATTTATAAATAACCATTTAATACAAAACATGTAAAAATTCACATGTTATTTATTAAATGATGACAATCATTACCAGATCTACTGTTTAAGAAGTTTAAATTATTTTGTTTGGTTAATATTTGACGAGAATAATAGTTATTTGCCGAAAAAATCGCTTTAGTCTGATTTTATTAGGGGTTGCCCAACCTAACTGAAACCACCACCTATCCGCCATCAGATATATTCACCACAGCCACTTCTTATTTTAGCTAAATAAGTAATTGTTAATTTATCTCAGTGGACAAATTATCGTAGTTCCTTAGACATAGGATTAGACTTCACCACTAGTCCAATCAAATCATACTTTTATCAGAGACTCATAACTATATAACGTAAAAATTCATAACATTTTAAATTGGTGGTAACCAACTCATAAATTTTACCAAAAAAAAAGTCCAGAAAAATCAGCTTTTATCAGTAATGAATTACGAATTTTTCAATTTAAAATTCACTAACATTATAGATTATAAATGATTCACCACAATGACAAGGGAGAAAATGAACGCTTTCGAAAGAAGGCGTGAGAAGGAGAGGTAGAAATACCAAATCCAGAGGACTAATGTGGAACCACATCCTGTTGGAAACTCCTATATTGTCAGAACCCATGGTCGAAACGGACCAGTACTCTGCGACCAAGAAACCATATGTTCATATTATTTGGACAAAACCAAGAGGATTGGAACCGGTTCCGCTATGCCATTTAATTCAACAACAAAATCCATGGGATGGTTTTAGTGAATGCCATGGGACAACAAACTAATGAACACAATGAAAGGTGGGCAACATCCTTTTTGGATTCGAATGAATTAACCACCAACCAACCAAACACAAGCAACACGGAGGAATTTGTAAAGTGTCCC
>NW_021025709.1:142696-197698 GCF_004153795.1 Camellia sinensis | reverse complement strand
ACCCATATCGTTTCGATGCTTCGACGATATCTTCGAATTCCAGAGCATGTTGTTGATTATAAGAACCTGGAAGTTCAAGAAGACCTCTCTCATGAAAAGCAATCTATACATATTCTCGATTATTGTGATCAAGTTCTTCGAAACAAGACTGTACCTCTTGTAAAAGTCTCATGGAGAAATCATTGCGTCGAAGAAGCAATATGGGAAACTGAAAGCCAAATACGAGCCAAGTACCCACACCTCTTCGAAAAGCAAGCTATGCCAAGTTTGAAGACCAACTTCTTTTAAGGATGGGAGAAATGTGATATCCGAATTTTTAATTTAAGTCAATACCGTGATTAGATCAATTACTCATGCATAGAATATACATATATTAAGAATTGAAGAACAGACTTGTGATGGCTCCTATGCTAGCACTCCCCACGGAAACAGAAAGGTTCATAATTTATAGTAATGCCTCATACAATGGTTTGGGTTGCACTCTTATGCAAAATAGGAAGGTTATTGCATATGCCTCACGTCAACTAAAGACCCAAGAGAAAAACTACCTGACCCACGATTTGGAATTAGCCGTAGTAATCTTTGCCCTCAAAATCTAGCGTCATTATCTCTACGACGTGACCTGCGAAATTTACACAGATCACAAGAGTCTCAAATATCTGTTTACACAGATAGAATTGAATATGAGGCAACGACGATGGCTAGAATTTATAAAGGACTATGATGTGGAGATCCATCACCATCTAGGCAAAGCTAACGTGGTAGCAGACGCGTTGAATTGAAAGATTACCAGAAGTTTGGCATGTACCCTCGTTCCCCGCAAGATCAATGGACTGCTTGCCAACATAATCGTGGAACCCGCGTTGATTAAAAAAATTAGAGCATGCCAATGCGAAGACAAACTTTTTAAGAAAAAGTACGAGGAGCAAAGAAGCACGCTTGACCCTAACTTCACGATAAGCAATGGGATGCTAAAATTTCATAATCGAATTTGCGTACCTGACCTTCCAGAACTCAAGAAAAAGACATTGGTAGAAGCTCATAGCTCGAGGTTTGCGATCCACCCTGACAATACGAAGATGTATCACGATCTGAAGAAGCGCTTCTGGTGGACAGGAATAAAGAAAGACATAGCAAGCCACGTCTCCAAATGCCTACATTGTCAACAAGTTAAAGCAGAACATTAGAGACTTGCAGGAATGTTGCAACCACTCCCTATTCCTGAATAGAAATGGGAGCACATTACTATGGACTTCGTGGTCGGGTTACCGCAATTAGTCTTGAAGAATGATGCAATATGGGTTATCGTAGATCGATTAACGAAGTCAGTGCATTTTCTACCAATCAGAATCACATATTCCCTTACTAAGTTCGTCACTCTATACATTAAGGAAATCATTCGGTTACACGGCACCTCAATTTCAATCGTATCTGATAGAGACCCCTGCTTCGTGTCTCACTTCTGGAGCAAATTACAAGAAACATTGGGAACCACTTTGAAGTTTAGCACAGCTTATCATCCACAAACTGATGGGCAATCTAAAAGAACAATTCAGACCTTGGAAGATATGTTACGTGCGTGTGTGCTAGACCTCAAAGGTAATTTGGACGATCACCTGCCTTTGGTGGAGTTTGCCTATAATAATAGCCATCATGCAAACATTGGTATGGCACCATACAAGGCACTATATGGAAGAAGATGTCGATCACTTCTGTGTTGGACGGAAATCGGAGACAAGAAACTGCTAGGACTCGAAATTGTGCAAATTACAAGTAAAAAAATTCAACTCATCCAACAACGAATTTGCACTACCCAAAGCTGCCAGAAAAGCTATGCAGATACACGGAGATGAGACTTAGAATTTCAAATAGGCAATCATGTGTTCCTAAAGATCTCACCAACAAGAGGGGTTATCCGATTTGGAAAACGAGGAAAGTTAAACCCACGTTACATCAAGTCATTCGAGATACTAGAAAGTATTGGTCCTGTGGCATATCGCCTTTCGTTTTCACCCGAACTGTCCAATGTCCACAATGTGTTTTTACGTTTCGATGCTTCGACGGTATCTTCAAGATCTAGAGCATATTGTTGACTATGAGAACCTGGAGGTTCAAGAAGACCTCTCTTATGAAGAACAACTTGTGCAGATTCTCGATTGTCGTGATCAGGTCCTTTGAAACAAAATTATACCTCTTGTAAAAATATTATGGAGAAATCATCATGTCAAAGAAGCAACGTGGGAAACAGAGAATCAAATGCGAGCCAAATACCCATACCTCTTCAAAAAACAAGGTACGTTAAGTTTGAGGACAAACTTCTATTTAGGATGGGAGAAATGTGACACCCTAATTGTTTAACTAAATACCATGTACAATTAGAATTAAATCAAAGTTTAACAAAATAAAAATAAATAAAAAATTTGGTGCGAAGTTTTGTCACCACCCTAGCATATAGGGTGGTGAATATGGCCTTATAGGTTGGTCTAATCATCAAAGTAGGGACACAGAGGAATAGGCAGTGAAAACACCTGTGGGACATGTGGCTTAAAACTACCACACGGCAAAAAAATTAGTGAGGCCTCACCAACTGTAAATAGGTTGCAGCATAAAGAACGAAAATATAAGCTAAGGCGTTAAAATTAATAGTAGGGAATGAAAGTTGGTAAACAAAGAAAGGGAAACGAAAAACGGAGAGTGAGTCAAGGCTAATTTAGAAGTAATCTTAAGGTGAGTTATATTATATCTTGAGTCATCATAATATATTTTACGTATGTTTTGAGTTATCATAATTTATTTTACGCAATTTATGTTTTATAAATTATATTAATATTTCAATTACATGGATGATTTTCTGAACTCTATTTGTTTAAAATGAAACCTATGGATATGTTTGTATAATTTTTTTAATTATTTGACAATAATTTTATAAACAATAATTTTCTATAAGTACCACCACGGGAGTCTCATGCCTTGGAGGACTTAAATAATCGTTGGCCCCTATTTGGCCACTTTGTGGTCCTTTGTTTGTCATGAATCCATTGAACCCTGTTTTGATTGTCACTTCAGTGACCCCTGTTCTGTTATGTTTTGTACCATGGTTATGATTATTTGCTTATATGATTTTCGTATTCTACTTCTGTTAGTTAAAATTAGTTATGTATTTCAGTTACCAAACTAATTTTTGTTTAGTCTAATAATTATCCATGGGTTTTGTTTGGACCCTCGTGCTCGCTGTATAATATTTCTCACTCTGCCATGTGCTTATAGTTGTTATCTCTTTCAGGTGATGAGATTTAGCGGGATTGGGATTGGAAATGAACCGCGGTGTTTTTTTTTCCTTATCTGTATTTATGGTCGGACTCTTGTAATAAAATGAAGCCCATATGACTATTTTCTTTTCACTAAAATTTTTGGTACCCATTTATTTTATTTTAATTTATCTGCTTGCGCTACTACTACTACTACAAAAATTTTAGAATTATTTTATTTTTATTATCTTGTTGCGACGTCGAACCTTTGGGTATTGGGTTTGGGTCGTGACACTAAAACCACTATACTTTTTAAAAAACCACCCTACTTTTTCTATCTACTTTTACTACCTATTCATCCAATGACTAGCATTCATCCTATCTAAATCTAATGATTCACATTTTTTTATATACCATACATGAAATGAAAACCACTTTCATGTATGGTAGATTTTTTCCAAGGATTTGGGTCTCTTCGGTTGTCGATGTACATGGTCGGCCTTCCTCGTCGAAAAACTCTCACGCCACCATTGTTGCCGAAGCCTCTAAAATCAATAAGGTTTTCACCACCGCCGCTCGAGAGAGAAGGTGGCTCACGGCGGTGATGCTAGTGACGGTGGGAGAGAAGATACTAGAGGGCACTGGCTATAGGGGTCACAGTGGTGGGTGGTTAAGGTGGAGGGGGTCGAGTCAGTGTTCTCTCTCTTCTCTGTTCCTTCGTTTTTCTTCTTCTTTGTTCGTTCTTCTCTCTCTGCTTCCTTCAGGTTTTGATTTCCTTTTTCTTTTCTTTTTTAAACTTTGTCTCCAAAACGACGTCGTTTTGGAGGCACTACAGGGAGCACTGTAGAGAAACACCGCAGAGGATCTGGACTCCCAAAAGGAACTATAACCCTAAAATAGCTTAGGGTAAATTACATCAACACCCCTGAGATTTATGTTTAATATAGATTTCCTCTATGATTGAGCAAGGAAACTATAAAACCCACAAATCAAGCCAGTTTAGTTCAATTTGGTAGGTTTTGTTTGGTTTTTTGAATCTATTGTTTGGTTTTGGTTTGGAAAATTGAGAAACTAGTCTCCGTGAATCGATTCCGAATTATAGTTCACTGTTCCGAATTAGAAAGTTGGACCGTATATAATTTAAACCATATACATACTAGGGTGTATGCATACAATCCTACTCTCTTTTATATAAAACCAACTTTACAACAACAGTACTGTTATTGTTGCTATTCTCATTTTTTTTTTTTTTAATTTTAATTTTGTAATTGTTGTTGCTACATACAAAATGTTTGTTTGATGAAAGTTTTATACTTGCTACATATTAAACAATATGTTTATTTACTAGATATTATATTTATTTAAGTTAATGGTAGAATAATATGCATGTTTATGTTTCGAAAAATCATGTGGGCAGATTAATGTTGAAATAAAAATGTTACATAATTTTTCTTTGTGAACAGATTATATGAAACTGTGATACCAAACCTAGCCAAATCCTGTTAAAATGGATTGGTTTGGATTGGTTCCATAATTTAAATGGATTAGTTTGGTTTCAATTTTTATAGAATTGTAGAAAATGGACTTGTCCTAGTTTTATCTCAAACCGAACTAATCCGAACCATGCTCACCCCTAATTCCCTTACATTTGTAAAGCACTTTTCCTTTAACCCAAAAGTTAGACTCAATTATATGGCAGTCTATTACAATATCTCTCTCTCTCTTTTATATATTTTTTAATTATCAATCAATTATTATTTTTACACATCATTAAGTCTAAAAAATTAGTATAGAAAAAGTGAATTTATATATCATTTTTATTAACTATAAGATAAATTACATTTTATACTATTGATTTTCTGTATTGAAGTGTCACTCAATGTCATTTTACCACCATTAACCTTCTATATTCGTCAATAAATTAATCAAAAATGTGGAAATTACCATGTAGTCCTATGTAGGGGATCTATTTCCCTTCTAATCCCAATTTATATTTAATAGATCAATAGGTCCACAGTTTTTTAAGTTTTATACCCAGAGGTCCCGTTTTTTATTTTCGTATTTTTAAATAACTGTATTACCCTTTGTTTTGAGATCTATATATACGTGAAAAATCAAATTTTTGCTCCGTTTAAAAAAAGGAAATCAAATCTTCGTCTTCGCGATCTCGATTTCTCTTCGTTGTGGCGATCTCATTGTGCTGTGTGGTCGATCTCATTGTGCTGTGAGGTGGATCTGGTTGTGCGATTTGAATTTCTGTATACAGGCGATATCTGCGTACGTTGTCTCTCTCTCTTTCTCTCTGGTGATAGATATATGTATGTGTATGTATGTATCTGTCGATACATAGATATACATATATATGTATATATATATATGTCTGTGTGTGTATGTGGTTTGTATTTGTCGATATATATGTATGTATATATAGATAAGCAAATTTGCGTCATATGTGGTTTGTGTTTGGCGAATTTTGCTTGTTTGATTTTGATTTTGTTGATTTTGTTTGTCGTATAGTGTAATGTGTTTTGAAGTTGTATTTTGGAATTGTGAATTCTGGTGTTTTGATACTGATATGTTGTAAGTGTATAATTTTGCAATTTGGAATTGTAAATTATGCACTGTTGGTATTGATATGTTGTAACTGTATAATTTTGCAGTTTGGAATCTGTGAACAATTGTTTGTTGGTTTGTGATTTTGTAGTATGGAGCGGTGTTTCATGTTAATGTGCAAATACAGTAATTGTTATGCTGCTATTAAGATTAGTGAGGGATGTAGTTATGATGAAGTTGTTGAGAAAATATGTGCGAAGTTCAAGGAGTTGAGTGTTGGTAACTTTTGTTTGTTTTTCTCTGTTCCTGGATATTCTAATTGTATTGTTGAATGTGATGATGATTTGGGGAATATGCTGTCAATGGTAGGTGGTAGTGGTTGTCATGTTGTTGATGTTATTGTGGGGGATAAGAGAGTTATGGAGGTTAATGATGGTAATTCTTGTAGGATTGATTCTGTAACTTGTGAGAGTTCTTTTGTGAATGATTGTGATGATGTTGGTGGTTTGTTATGTAGTTTTTATCCAGAACCAGAGAGAGTTTTGTTGTCTGCTAGTTGGAAGGGGATTATACACAGTGTTGGTCAAGAATTTGAAGGTGGAGTACCGGGGTTCCGCATTGCATTGGCTAAGTATGCAGTTGAGTGTGGTTTTGCAGTGAATTATTTGAAGAACGATGCAACAAGAGTAACCGCTGAATGTATGATGAAGTCGTCTACGGGTTATAAATGGTTTATGCATGGAAGGGTGTTGATGGATTCTGGTGTTTTTTTTATAATGAAGTTAGATAATGTGCATACTTGTGGGGTTGTTGCTCGTAGATCTTGTAGCAAAATGGTTGGTTCTAGACTTGTGTGTGATATTGTGCAAAATGATATTAGTGATAATCCATTGACTCGTCCTATTGAAGTTAAAAAAAAGTTGAAGAAGCAATATGGTATAGATGTTTCTTATCGGGTTGCATGGTTAGGAGTTGATAAGGCAAGAGGTGGGTTGTTTGGTGATTTTGCAACTTCTTTTGACCAACTTCGATGGTACCTTGAGACGGCTATGAGAACGAATCCGGGAAGTGTGTTTGAATTAGATGTGGATGAAAGTAGTGGGTGTTTTCGGAGGTTGTTTGTGGCATTTCATGGATGTTTGTATGGCTTTCAATTTTGTCGTCTGTTGTTGTTTGTTGATGGTACATTTTTGAAGGGGCGTTACAAGGGGCATTTGCTTGCAGCAACATCAAAAGATGGTAATCAAGGTATGTATTTATTTGCAGTTAGTATTGGTTTAGTTTGTCAGTGTGTTATTGTATTGTGAGTCTGCTAATTTTTGCAGTTTCATGTGGTTTTGTTTGCAGGTTTGTTTCCTTTGGCTTTTGCGATTGTTGACGCTGAAAATCAAGATAATTGGATGTGGTTCTTAAGTCAGTTGTTGAAGGCTGTTGGTTCAGGCCGGAGATTGACTTTTGTGTCGGACCGTCAACATGGATTGCTAGACGCTCTTTCAGTGGTTTTCCCCAATGCACATCATGCTTATTGCTTGAATCATTTGAAGAGAAATTTGATTGACAAATTGGTGGGACTTCGTACTAACTATAAGCTGTGTTTGATGAAAATATTAGTTAAATGTGCTTATGCGCCAACGGTTGCTTCTTTCCAACATTATATGGAGAAATTGAGGCGTATTGCTGGGAATGGTAGAGTTGATAGTATGTTGGATGGTTTGCAAAATGATAAGTGGGCCAATGCATTTTTTAGAGGGAAACGATATGGTGAGATGTCATCTAATGCTGCCGAGTCTTACAATAATTGGATTTGTGGGGCCCGTGAGTTGCCTATTACTTGTATGGTTGATATGATTAGGGTTCAAATCATGACTCAATTGTCGGATAGAAGAGCTGAATGTAGAAGATGGACTACGAAATTGTGTCCAGTTATGGAAAAGAAGTTGGTGGACTCTTTGGAGCTAGCTAAGTCTTGGGATGTGATTGTTGCTAGTGATACTGTGCTTGAGGTTCATTCTTCTATTTCTTTTTATGTTGATGTTGATATTGGTAGACAGACTTGTTCTTGCCATGAATGGCAATTGAATGGTTTTCCTTGTTGTCATGCTTTGCGTAGTAGTGGTAGAGATGTGTATGGTTTCATTGATCCTTTTTTTCATGTAGATTGTTTTAAAGAGTCATACAAGGAATCTGTTTATCCAGTGCCTTCAAGTGAGAGATTTGACTTTGATGGTGCCAGTAGTTCGGTTATCAAACCTCCTATAACGAAGAAGCAGCCTGGACGGAACAAGAAGAAAAGGATACCTTCTAGGGGTGAGAATGTGAAGCAAATCAAGTGTGGGAGGTGCTTGAAATATGGGAATCACAATAAGAAGACGTGCAAGGCTGCTATTTGAGGCCACAATCTATTCTTTTGGATTTGTATTTGAATTTGAGGAATTATGATAATAAAAAATGTGATACTTGGTATTATGGAAGTAATGAATAAAGTTGGTTGAATTGTTTTTTGTTTGTTGATGTGTTCTTTACTTATTGAAGTTGTTTTGTAACAGTCTGATTTTGTTTTTTATTTTTATGGAATGCAGAGAAGGTTGTTGAAAATTTCTTATTGAAACAGCATAATATGGAAATGCAATTCATATTTCATAGCCAGAAAACTGTATAATTTTGCAGTTTTAAGAATTATTAGAAACAACCTGATGAAACCGCATAATTTTGCAGTTTTAAAAATTATTAGAAACAAGCTAATGAAACTGCAAAATTTTGCAGTTTGAAGAATTATTAGAAACAACCTTTACTGTATGAAAATATATGCAACCACAAACAAGTAGACAAACAATCAGAAGAAGAACCACAATAATAATAACAAGAAGAAGAGCAACAACTACATCAATCATTTTCACCATAACCATGATAACCAGAAAAAGATCATTCCCAAAAGTATATAAAGTACTTGTCACATGTTAAAAAAGAAAAATAAAAAAAATAAAAAAAAGGTTCAAAGATATGTTCCCTTGAATATTTGTATTGTTAAGAAGTTTGTTCATTGTTTCTATGGTTTGGTATGTTTTGTCAACATTTGGTAGTGCTCGAGTTTCCAAGATCGGTTCTCATCATTGAGGAATTGATTGATGATTTGTGCTCGAAATTTGACCTACTCAGTTGGACGAAGTTTTTTCTGCACAGGTTGCCAGTTGACATATTGGTTAATAACATTGCAGACAGCGATTGCACTATCATTCTTGCAGTGTTTGAGATGAAGTTAATTAGTTAGGTGAAACTGCAAAAATTAGCATATTGGAAGATTAGTTTATGGATTTTGTATCTTACGAGTGTGGGGTTTGTTGTGGGCATTCCTCAATTGATGCAATTTCTGTCTCGCACTCTTGAGATGAAAACATGTTTCCCTGTTTGCTGAGTAATGCTTTATTCCATCTCAGTTGATGTTGTTGCTACAAAATAGTTAGTGGGTGTTTTTGTTAGTTATAGTGATGAGTTGAGATGTTTGTAAAGGAATGGAACTAAGTATGAAATTTTATTTTAACTTACAATTTGCTTTGCAATTTCAAAGTGCTTGTTGTGGCAATCTTTTGCTGGTCTCAAAGAGTGATAGTGTCTCCATATTCCATCAGCATTGTCAAAGACCACAATTGTCCAATGGTTGTCGTGGTTGATTGGGAAATGGATATATCTGTTTTTCATTGCTTCTGGAAAATGGCTGTCCATCAGTTTTTCTCTCAGTGCTTGATCTTGGTTTTGTAGTGGAGTCTGTAAGTTATATATATGTTTGAAATATGTTATAAAACTGTGTAGTAATACATGTTGAGAAAGTAGAAAATTTTGCAGTTGTAAGGTATGTTAAGTTTTGCTTACATTGATGAGTGTTAAGAAAATGTAAGACCTTCCTGCATATGGATTGCTTGCAAAGACTAGATCGTTTTTCTCAAATTCTTCAATGGTTGGTTGGAGTGCCAATTGCTTTTCTGAGAAGGCATCAATGACCTGAAACATGTTATATATGAGAATGTGTTAGGTTTGCGGAATAGGTTATTGAATATGTACAAAAACTGTAAAATTGTACGGTTGGAGACCTACATTCCCATATAAGGGTTCCCTGTTGGTCAATCTGCATATATCTGAAAAGTATACACAGTTTTCATCTTCGCTGCCAGACCAGACACAAGCACTTGATTGTGTGTTGTTGATGAGTTGAATTTGGTCTTGGTCTTTTTTGGATAGGCTATGCCAAACCTTGTTTGTTTTGCGGCATGAAATGACGAATGGCTTGTTGTGGCTTGATTCTTCTTCGAAATCATCATCACTTTACAATACTTGAACTTGTGTCTTCCCTTGATTGGCATCCTCTTTTGGCTTGGTTTCTATAGCGATCCCGGTTTTCCCTTCCTTTGTTTATTGTATTCCGGACTTGGTTCCGTGGTTATGTTGTTGTCTTATTCCCATTTTCATCATTTACTCTTTGTATTTGAGTCTTGAGGTATGTTGGGCGGGTTTGAAACAGGTTGGTTGTGTTTAGAAACCTAGAGTTGATGCCCAGATTTTTGCCCTCACACTTGAGCGGGCCCTTCGTCTTTGTTTCTCCACTCGAGTGGGCGTTTTGACGCTCGAGCGTGATTTTTCATCTCTCGGCATTTTTGCTCTGCAAGTCGTCGTACGCTCGAGCGGGAGTTTTGATGCTCGAGCGGGCCCTTTGATTTTGTTCCTCGGCTCGAGCGGAGAGTCTAACGCTCAAGCGGGAACCATGGTTTGTAAAACTTCTGGAAGTGTGCATCCGGCGCTCTAGCGGCGCTTTTGACGCTCGAGAGTGAGTCTGTGTCTGACGCTCGAGCGGGAAGTTCCACGCTCGAGCGGGGCGACGTGTATATTAGTCCGAAGTTTGACTTTGTGGATCACTTTTTCAACTCCTTTTCTCTCTCTTACTTTTCAAAACCTCCATTGGAGAGCACCTCACTCTAAAACTCCAACTTCTCTTTAGGGTTTAATCTAGTAGGAGTGTTCTTCTACCCTTGGGCCTTTGTAAAAAGTGTTGATCTCGTTGTGGGCTACATTTTGATCCGGAAATCTTGGGATTTGGAGCATTTCGAAATTCTTCATCTTCTCCCTTTGAGCTCCGAATTTGAAGTAGGGATAACTCCTCATTTTTATGAGCTTCAACCTAAATGTTAAGCTTTTTGTATAAATGGTTTGATTTGGGAAGTTAGGGTTTGAGATGTGTTATATTGGAAAGAGGAGTTTTGTTCTTTTGATTCAAACATATGTGTTTTGGGTCTAAGAAGGAGGTTATTGATGTTGTTAATAATATTTAGACCTTTGGGTCAATGTTGAGGAAAGGGGAAAAATGCCATGTTTGGGTATATTTGGGTCATTAGTGTAATTAATGACATTTATTCGGAATATGAAATTGGGTGAAAATATTGAAATTGGCTCGTTATGAGGTAGAGTGGTGGAGTTTGATTCATTAATCACTCACCTTTGAAACTGTTGATAATTTATCTGTCGGTGCATTTATTATCTGTTTAGAAATAACTGCTTTGGGCTATCGGTGGAGGATAGTCTTAATTGTTGTAGACACTGCAAGATGATTAGGTGAATTAAAACTAATCAATTTGAGTATGTTATTGAGTATGACGGTTGGAACAATACAGCGAATATGTGTATTGATAGGTCATTGTATATGATGTGTATTTGAATACATGGGTACCGAATCCCGCAGATGAAATTTCCATAAAATGGCAATTTGAAAATAATTATACGTGGGTGCCGAATCCCGCGGATGAAATTTTCGTAATATGGCAATTCGAAAATAACTATACATGGGTGCCGCATCCCGCGGATGAAATTTTCGTAAAATGGCCACAAGAACATAATTATACATGGGCGCCGAATCCCGCGGACGCAATTTTCGTAAAATGGCAGTTTGAAATATGGATGGCTTGAATTGTAGTCTCATTTAAGTTGTTTGGCCAGCATCTGAGCCGTGTTTATAAGTTGAGAATTGGATAACTAAAAGATTATGGAACTGGATTGTACTGTATGTTGGTTTATATGGGTTAAACATTTATCAAGTGCTAATGTTCTAGTTATTGCTCATATTATGTTTAACATATCTCCACTGGGCGTTGGCTCACCCCATTTGGGACATCATTTTTAGGTGCAGGTCACATGCCACCTCCAAGGACGTAGCTTGGTAGGCTTAGTGGCTGAGAGACCTTTTTGAATACTTTTTGTATTACATGTATATCAAGCTAAGGGCTTATTTTGTGTAGAGTTAGTACTCTCTTTTTGTAACCAAGTGTTGACTTGGAAAGTTGTAAGCCCGTAGGGCATTTACTTTTGTTGTCAACATGTAATACATTCTGTAAGAATACTCTGATTTATGAAATGTGATATCTCTTTCTTGTATCATGGATGTCTGTTTTTGGGTTTATTTTGAGGGCGTTACAACTTGGTATCAGAGCGTACCGGGTTTGAATACTTTAGGTACGTGGGAAGTGATAAGTATCATAATGGGTTTGTCTCCCTTGTTAGAGACTTAGATGTAGTGTTATGTGCTTATGTGAGAACATATTTATGTGGCTATATGGGTATGAGATTTAGTTTCTAGGATGTTGATTGGATCCTTGGGTTTCTGTTAGTCTTGTTGTAAAAGCACTTGATCAATGCTGTTTTTTTTTTTTTTTGGTTCTAGTTCTAAACTTCTAATCTTTTAGAGTCTAATCTATTATTATTATTTTGTTTTGTACCAGTTCTAAAACTAGAGACATGGTTAGATTGATTGACACAGTGTTAACTGTTAAGGGTTCTACAAAGAAAGGAATACAGACAGAAAACCATAGAGAGGTTTGGTTTATTATCTGTTTTGTTATTATCAGATTGATTGAACAATCTGTTCTAAACCAGATTGATTCCAGTTCTAAACCAGATTGATTGAACAATCTGTTTTGTTATTATCAGCCTTTTATTTTATTCTTACTTCAATTATCTCTTAAAATACTAACATAAATATAACAAATTTTATTATATAAATCAATAATTATCAAGATGAGATATAATATGGATTTGACTTAGGCCTGGTAAATAATTTTTTGATCTTGACAATATTAAAAGGGAGGAATAGGTTTAAAGTGAAGTTTTTATGTCAGAAAAATATCTCTAATACTTGAGTTAACTTTAATTGAGACTGTGGAAGTATGAGCAAAACATTTTAAGGTTAAACATTCTTTCAAACAATGAGACATAATTTACTGGCTTAAACAAGAAGAGTAATGAATTGTTTGAGATTACTTAGAAAAATTAACGAGATTTAAAAACATGTTCAAGTTTAGTGTATTTATCTTTCTAGTCAATCCCAAACAAGTTTCAATCAAGATGATTACTAACCGAGCTCTAACAACTAATTTTTATACAATTCTATAATTCATATAAACTTATCGATCCAAAATCAAAAGAAGAAAAAAGTTTAAAATATGTCCCAACTTAACTTGTTTTCAATTTTAAATAAGTGTTTAACAAGTGGAACATAAATGTAAGCTTGAGTAACTTGGTCTGTTTTACTACCCAAACAACTGGTTTACATTTTTTTGGGTGGGTAACTAGTTTACATTAACTTTCATGTAAGTATGGATGTTTTGGGGGGAAAAAAACACATCAATGGTTAGGGAGAAAATATTTGTTTTGGGATGAGAGAGAGAGAGAGAGAGAGAGAGAGAGAGAGAGAGAGAGAGAGAGATTTGACTTTAATACTATTGGATTAATTAATGAAGGTTAGCTCTCTATATGATGATAAAGAAATGATTAGAGGGTGGTCAGCAAACACATTCACAATTTGAACATATGTAATACTAAGCATTTTTAATTTTTTTTAGGAACATTTGTTAGAGCCTCTGTGTCACCCAAAACATGATCAAGAAAAGAAAACAAAAGTATATTGTTTTCTTGCTTTCTTGCTTTGTAAAAAAAAAGACACAAAAGCATCTTGGTCAAACCTTATTCAAAATTCTGTTTGTGTCACCAAAATTGTTCTCTCTTCTCAAGTGTCTTCAACTGAAATGTGAGAAGAGCCATTATTGACTAAACCTTTTTTTTTTCTTCCTAATCACATCATTAGTTTAGTCATATTCTCAACCTTTCTTTGTCATATAATTTTAGTCTTACTTACCACAAATAAACATGATTATCACTTGGGCTCCACACTAATCATTTATTTGCAAGACAAAGCTTATATATCATATTTAATTAGAACTATATGTCTGCAAGTTCATGTGTGGTTTTCAACATTAAATTAAGATTTTTAAAATTAATTGTATGATCAAAACTGCACATTCTATATCTCTTTGCTTTAGAGCACCATTTGTGATGAGTACAATTATTCTATGAAATTATTTATATAAAACAGACTAACTTTTCAATATTTTCCATCACAACATGGCCTAACTAGTTCCTGCATATAGAAATTTAGCTCAATTATATATCAGAATGCTCCTTTCCATAGTAGATTGACAACATGTTTGAATGATAACAACCTGGAAAAAATATTTAACAATATGATTAAATCAAGAAAATTTAGCTCAATTATATATCAGAGTGCTCCTTTCCAATTAGTGAACATGACATATTGCCAATTACAGGTTACTGAAAATTACAAAGATTTGGCACTCTCAGATTATGCACGAGTAATTACTGAACATTTAAACTAATCTCATTTGTCAGTGAACTAATCTTACTTAGTGAACATTAGTTAGTTTAAACTTACTGATTCATCTTACTTAGTTTAAAATCTCATTAGTCAGTGAACATTAGTCAGTGCACTAATATCCTTCTTAGTTTAAACTAATCTCTTAGTTTTTCAAAAAGAGCATAGATTTGAAAAGCATATTTTGAATGATTTTTTTATTAGTTGTTGGCAGTTTATTTGATAATCTTTTGGCCATGGATCCTCCAAGTGAAGAAACTTTTTTTGTGAGTCCTAATGTTGAGCCCGAATCATCTTCTATTGACCCCTCTACCAATCTAATGCTCCTCCTCGTAGACCACCCTTGGCCAAAACTAGTAGTAATGGGAGAACAACATCAAAGGCTTGGGATCATTTTGAAAAGATTAAGGGCATTGATGGGAAAGATAGGGCTATGTGCAAGTATTGTAAGAAAGAATATATGGCAGGCTCTAAGAGTCATGGAACAATAAATTTGTTAAGTCATTTGAAAAATTGTACAAAGTGTCCATATAGGGATACTCATGGGCAACAATCATTGGGATTTAAACCTAGAGAAGTTGGTGGGGAGGATGTTGTTGATGTTGTGGCTACATCATTTTCTGTAGAAGTTGCTAGAAGGTATCTTGCGGAGATGATAGTAATAGATGAATTGCCCTTTAGATTTGTGGACGGGGTTGGTTTTAAGAGGTTTTGTAATGTCATGCAACCCAAGTTCAAGATTCCATCTCGATATACCGTTGCTAGGGACATTCTAGACATATACACCAATGAAAGGGAGAGGTTGAAAAAAATTGTGAAGGGGCGTAGAATTTGTTGTACCACGGACACATGGACTTCCATACAAAATATGTGTTATATGTGTCTAACTGCACATTTCATTGATGATGATTGGAAGTTACAAAAGAGGATCATAAATTTTTGTCAAGTTGAAGACCACAAAGGAGAAACTCTTGGTAAAAAAATTGAGGCACTTTTAAAGGAGTGGGAAATTGATGGCCTTTTTACCTTAACTGCGGATAATACGAGTTCCAATAATCTAACCATTAGATTCTTGAAAGGAACAACAAAATTGTGGAAGGGAACTATCTTGGGCCATGAATTTTTACATATGCGTTGTTGTGCGCATATTCTAAATCTTATTGTTAGTGATGGATTGAAGGATCTTGAGTCTTGTATAGCAAATGTGAGGCATGCAGTGAGGTGTGTGAGGTCTTCTCCAAACCGCCTTGACACTTTTAAAAAGTATGTGGAAAGTTTGAAAATTGAGAGTAAGAGCCTCTTGTGCCTGGATGTGCCAACACGGTGGAATTCAACATATCTTATGTTGGAGGCAGCAGAAAAATTTGAGAGTGCTTTTCAAAGAATGGGTGAGGAGGACTACAATTAGAAGCACTACTTTTTGGATAATGAAGGGGGTGAGAGGAGAGAGATGCCTATAGCCGAGGATTGGGATAATTGTAGGGTGTTTTTGAAATTTCTTAGAAGGTTCTACAATGCCACAAAGAGATTTTCTGGGTCTTTATTTGTTACTTCAAACACATTCTACACTTAAATTTTTGTCATTGAAAATACGATTGGACAATTAATCAAAGACAATGATCCTATTTTGTCTTCAATGGCAAAGAAAATGAAAGAGAAGTTTGACAAGTATTGGGAAAATGGGGATAAAATCAATCTACTTTTGTATGTTGCGGTTGTGCTTGATCCTAGAAGAAAAATGACATACTTGCAATTTTGTTTTTCAACAATTTTTGGTGGAGATATGGTGAAAGTGAAAGAAATGTTAGACAAGGTTAAAAATTGTTTGGGCAAATTGTATGATCATTATGCCACACTTGAGCCAACAAATGTGCATGCCTCCAATGTAAATGAAAGAGTAGATATGGTGATAGATGAAAATGACCCACACTCTATTGTGAACTCTCAATTTAACTCATTTTTGGAGGGGTAATTTTGTAGTAGTGGGAGTATGTCGGAATTGGACAAGTACTTGGGTGATATTGAGAAAAGTGGGAATAATTCTCAATTTGATATCTTAGAGTGGTTGAAGGTTAATGCAACAAAGTATAAAGTATTATCACTTATAGCACGAGATGTGTTGGCGATGCCTATTTCCATTGTTGCTTCTGAGTCGGCTTTTAGTACAGGAGGTCGTATACTTGATCCATTTCGTAGTTCACTTGCTCCCAAGATGGTGGAGGTTCTTGTTTGTGCACAAAATTGGCTTCGAAGTAACATTCCAATATGCCTTAGACAAGCAATGAATGATATTGAAGAATTTGAACAACAATATGATTCGGGTAATACATTCAATGATTTATTTTGTATTATTCAAAATTCATTATTTTCACTTTACATGTTTTTCTTGTGTTATGTTTTATGTGTAGTTGTTTCAGAATCAAGTTCTTGTTCAAGCCCAAGTCCGGAACCTAATTTTATTGAAGTTTAATATCATGGTAAAATACCACTCCCCTTTGCTAAATGTTGTTAACATATGTTTATTTGTTTTAAGTTTAAGACTTTTTAGTGTTTTCCTTATTAAATAATTTCATTTTTTTTGTTATGCAGGTTTAGATGGTTCATTTCATGGTTTGGCTCAAGGAAATTAACGACTTTTTGCTTCTTTTTGGATGACTGTATTATTGTTTGGATGACTGTATTATTTTTTTTTTTAAACTTTGGATGATTTTCAACTTCAATTTTGGATGACTGTAATGAATTATGTTTTTGCATTACCCACTAGAACATTGAACTTTGGATGCCCAGGAGAAGATAATGGAAATTGATAACATGTCATGTCTTATGAGGTTTGTTAAGTTGATGCTTTTTTGGAATTGTTGAAGTTTTCTTTGTGCTTATGGTTTTATTTTTGTGAGCAAGGGATTTTTGTTTTACTCATGTTCTGTTATTGACATCTCTTGTGAATAGATAAATAATTTTTTTTCCCCTTCTTTTTCTGGTGCATTTGAGAATAATTTTCTTAGATAATATATGCACTTTGGCCAGAGATTGGTTTTTGGCATTTGGTTTGGGCAGTCTTGAATTTCCAACAGAATCACATTTATTTGGAGAAGAAAAAGAAGCAACATTAGATATTGTAGGTGGGAGAGAATTGGAGAGCACTTGTGTTAATTGTTATATGTTATACTGGCAAGATGACATATAAAATAAAATAAATGTGGAGTTCAATAATATTACCCTCTGCTTATTATTTAGTGAATGGTATTGGATATCTTCTTCTTTTTCAAGATTCAATTTACAGTTTTAGACCTATCAAATTTATATATGTTTGTGTAATGTTTTCTGGTCTCACATCACATGTGAAGAAGATGAATGGCAGATTTGCTGCATATTGTTTTTGGCTCAAAGAAAACAGTCCTTTGGAAATTGATTTGTGTGTGGATTGCTAAAAGGTTTTGAGGTTCTTTGTTTTAAGGAAAATGATGTTCAAATTTAAACCAAATCAATTTGAATAGTGAAAAAGATAATGTGTCACTTTAACATTACAGAGTCTTATAGGCCCATACAATTCACCTTTTTTTATGAGAGTTTTAGTAATAGTCTATAAATAATTAATTAAGGCCCATAGAAATTTTGTCAAAAAATAAAATTTTGTTAAAAGAACACTGCCACTCAAACTCAAAGCACAGCGCAGCGTATCTATCTACCACTGAATATGATATTGAATATTCAATATACACACAAAACAACAAAGTGGGGTATATCAGTGATGTTTGTTAATTGAATTTTTTCCTGGGTTTTTTTTTTTTGTATGTTGAAAATTTGTAAAATTTCAAACCGCCAAACCAATTCGCATCCATCGGCTAATCCGCCAAATCCGCATCCGCCGGATTGGCAGACGAATGCGGATTGATTTTCACCAATCTGCCAAATTGGCGGACGGATGGCGGATTGGAGGTTTCGTGGCCGCAACCGATCCGCGCCCACCCCTAGAACTGGATTGTACCGTATGTTGGTTTTTATTAGTTAAATGTTTATCAAGTGCTAATGTTTTAGTTATTGTTCATATTATGTTTAGCATATCTCTACTGGGCATTGGCTCACCCTATATGGGACATCATTTTCAGGTACAGGTGTTATGCCACCTCCAAGGACGTAGCTTGGGAGGCTTGAGGCTGTCAGACTCCTTTTTGTTGTTTTTGTTGTATTACATGTATATCAAGCCAAGGGCTTATTTTGTGCAGAGTTAGTACTCTCGTTTTTGTAACCAAGTGTTGACTTGGAAAGTTGTAAGCCTATAGGGCATTTACTTTTGTTGTCAACATGTAATACCTTTTGTAAGAATACTCTGATGATTGTAATATGAAATCTCTTCAATTTATCGTGAATATATGTTATGATGGGTTTATTTTTGAGGGCGTTACAACTTGGTATCAGAGCGTACCGGGTTCGAATACTTTGGGTACGCGGGAAGTGACTAGTATCGCAATGGGTTCGTCTCGCTTGTTAGAGACTTATGTATGACATTATGTGTTTATTTGACAACATGTTTATGTGACTATTTGGGTATGGGATTTAGTTTCTAGGATGTTGATTGGATCCTTGGGTTTCTGTGAGTCTTGTTGGAAAAGTATTTGATCAATGCTGTTTCTAACCGGAACTCTAGTAACGCCTCGGGACTATCATTATCCAGAAATGAAATTCGTAGGTGCTTGTGTGATTATGTGCTTATGTGGAATGAATTACAGTTGCCCATTGCATTAGAACGCGAGTGTTATAGCTTCGGCACATTTGTGAATTTGCTAATGTTCTTCGTTACCTTTATTAGGATGTCAGGACGAGGACTTGGTGGTAGGCGAGGTAGGTCTAGGAGGCAGGAGATGCCTATATCGGATGAGATTCCGGCGCAGCAGGAGGGTGTTGGTCAGGCCAATGTGGCCGAGCCAGTGGCGCAGCAGGCCATGGGCACCTTAGCCCGCGAGATAGCAGGAGCTATGAGGGAATCCTTGGGCATTCTTAGAGCTGAGAATTCAATTCAGGCCCAGGTTGTTGATGCAGGACCTTCCTTTCTGAAGAGGGAGTTCTTCTGGTCTAATCTGGATGAGTTTGTTGGGGATCCGAAAGAGCCACTTAAGGCTGATGAATGGTTGGAACAGATGACTAAAATGTTTGAGATGATTGGCATCGAAGACGGGGCATTGAAGGTGACCTTGGCATCTTTCCAGCTTAAGGAGGATGCGGATCGGTGGTGAAAGTTCATGAGGGGTCGTATTGGTGGCACATGGGAGGCCTTTGTAGATGCTTTCCAGGAGAAGTTCTTAGCCCCAGCTGTCAGGGAGAAGCTGAGGGACCAGTTTTGTCAGCTCAAGCAGTTGAGTTTATCAGTGGCCGAGTTTGAGGCTACATTTACTAGTTTATCCAGGTTCGCACCTGAGCTTGTGGCGTCTGAGGAACGCCGTTGTATCGAGTTCGAGAGGAAGTTGAGGCATGGCCTCAAGATAAGAGTTGGGCGTTCTATGATCCGGGAGTATGGGCGTCTTGTGGATGCCACGACCCATATGGAGACTATGATGTAAGAGGAGGATGAGAGACAGAGGGGCTCCAAGAGGAGTCAGGATGGTCAGGGGGACGGTAGGAGCAGAGGGGTTGTAACCCTCAGCAGTTCCAGAGTGCTTTAGCGAGATCTACCTTTCCAGTGCCAAGTTCAGGTTCTGGGAGAGGCAGCCAGGGAGACTTTACCTGTTTCAAATGTGGTCAGCTGGGCCATAGTCTCCAGCTTGCCCGCAGAGGGGAAGAGGTCAATGAGCAGCTTCATCTTCAGCTCAACCACAGAGCCAGAGTCAGGGCAGAGGTCGGTCGTCCTCTTGTTACCAGTGTGGTCAGGCGGGGCACCTGAAGAGGTTCTGCCCACAGTTGGGTGGTACACCCGGTGCGTCTAGTTTGAGACAGACGTAGAGTTCGCAACCAGCACAGTCTGTTCAGGCCTCGAGGGCTAATCCGGAAGCTTCATCGTCTCAGTCTGTGCACCAATCTTTTGCTCTGAGAGGTGAGCAGGTAGATCACGGGCCTACAAGGCGTGTGTATGCTGTTACCACGCAAGATCTAGTACCGGCTCCATCTGTTGTGAGAGGTACCTTTTTGTTTTGCAACTTGGTTGCCAATGTATTGATTGATACGGGTGTATCTCATTCCTTTATATCTGCTGCATTTGCATCTGTTTTGGGGTTGGAGTTGGCACAGTTAGCATCTCCTATATGTGTTGTATCGCCTGTTGGGAGCGAATTGATTTTGAAACAAGGATGTAGATGTTGTGACATAGAGGTCGCCGACTGCCGACTTCTATTTTCATTTGTAGTTATGGCTATGTCAGGTTTTGATGTGATTTTGGGTATGGACTGGTTATCGTCATACCGGGCAGTTATTGATTGTTACCGCCAGAGGGTCACTGTATGTACCGTGAGCGGGGATTGTTTCCATTTCTTGAGGGATCGGGTTGGTAGTGTGTTGCCACCGGTGTATAATCCGCAAGGACGGAGTGAGCTTAGTGGTCTTCTCGCTAGCCTTATGAGTAGTGAGTGTGATGAGACCGAGGTTGTGTTGCCGAGAGTGGTTTGCGAGTATTCGGATGTTTTTTCCGAGGACCTTGTTAGTTTACCACCTCATCGAGAGATTGAGTTCTCCATTGACTTAGTGCCTGGTACGACACCGATTTCCATGGCACCTTATCGTTTTGCCCCAGCCGAGTTGAGTGAGTTGAAGGTTCAACTCCAGGAGTTGCTAGATAAGGGTTTTGTTCACCCTAGTGTTTCACCGTGGGGAGCACTGGCCCTCTTTGCTAAAAAGAAAGATGGTGCCTTGAGACTTTGTATCGATTACCAGAAATTAAATTGGGCTACGGTTAAGAATAAGTACCCTATGCCTCATATTGATGATTTGTTTGACCAGTTGAAGGGGTCCCGTTGTTTCTCTAAGATAGATCTGAGATCGAGTTACCACCAGTTAAGGGTCAGGGAGGAGGATATTCCGAAGACGGCATTCCGTACGCGGTACGGCCACTATGAGTTTCTGGTGATGCCATTTGGGCTTACCAATGCACCGGCAGTGTTTATGGACTTGATGAACCGGATATTCCGGGAATTCTTAGATCGTTTTGTAGTCGTCTTTGTGGACGACATCCTGATTTATTCGCCTTCGGAGGAGGAGCACGAGGAACACTTGAGAGTGGTGCTCGAGTTGCTTAGAGCCCATAGGCTATATGACAAGTTTGGGAAGTGTGAGTTCTGGCTAGGAGAGGTCAAATTCTTAGGCCATGTGGTTTCCGGGGAAGGGGTGTCTGTTGATACTTCCAAGATTGAGGTAGTGCAAGATTGGGCACAGCCTAAGAGTGTTTTTAAGATCCGCAGTTTTCTGGGATTAGCTGGGTATTACCACCAATTTGAGAAAGATTTCTCCAGGCTAGCTTTGCCATTGACTAGATTAACGCGAAAATGGGTCAAATTTGTGTGGAGTGAGACTTGTGAAAAGTCGTTCCAAGAATTGAAGGTTAGACTTACCACCGCTCCAGTGTTGATTATTCCGGAGAGAGGTTTGGGTTATGCGGTTTATTGTGATGCCTCACGAGAGGGTCTGGGTTGTGTGTTGATGCAAGAGGGGAAAGTGGTAGCCTATGGCTCACGTCAGTTGAAAATACACGAGAGGAACTACACTACACATGACCTTGAGTTAGCAGCCGTGATTTTTGCCTTGAAGATTTGGAGGCACTACCTGTATGGTGAGAGATTCGAGGTGTTCTCGGGTCATAAGAGTTTGAAGTATCTGTTTACACAGAGAGTTGAATTTGAGGCAGAGAAGATGGATGAAGTTTATTGAGGATTACGATTTTGAGTTGCACTATCATCCGGGAAAGGCCAATGTGGTGGCTGATGCCCTTAATAGGAAATCTATTAGTGATGTAGCTTGTATAGCCATCCGGGAGTGGGAGATGTTGGGTGCATTTGGCGAGTTTGATTTGCTTTTGGGTGAATCTATTGAGGCTGCGGCCTTGTTTTCTGTAGTTGCTCAGCCTACACTTGTGACTCGAGTGTTGGAGGCACAGAGAGGTGACCTTGAGGTAGAATCCTTCCGAGAGAAGATCTCCAACGGGAAGGCTGAGAAGGGTTTGACTGTGTATCCCGACCTGAGTGTGAGATACCGAGACCGTCTGTTTGTGCCGGAGTGTTACCGAGAAGAAGTACTCCGAGAGTTTCACCATTCACGCCTTGCGGTACATCCGAGAGGCACCAAGATGTATCGTGATTTGGGTCGCTAGTTCTGGTGGCGGGGTATGAAGAGAGATGTGGCTATGTTTGTGTCTAAGTGCCTTACTTGTCAGCAAGTGAAGGCCGAACATCAGAGACCAGCGGGTTTGTTGCAACCCTTGCCTATTGCCGAGTGGAAGTGGGAGCATGTCACTATGGACTTCATTGTAGGTCTTCCGAGGACTCAGCGGGGTAGTGATGCTATTTGGATGGTTGTAGACCGGTTGACTAAGTCGGTGCACTTCATTCCTATGCGCGTGAGAGATTCGGTAGATCATCTTGCCGACTTGTATATTCGGGACATAGTGAGGTTGCACGGGGTCCCAGTGACGATCGTCTCAGATAGAGATCCGCGTTTCACTGCTAGGTTGTGGCAGAGTTTGCAGAGTGCCTTGGGCACTAGATTGACCTTTAGCATGGCTTATCACCCTCAGACTGATGGGCAGTCCGAGCATACTATTCAGATCCTTGAGGATATGCTTCGAGGTTGTGTTCTTGACTTTAGAGGGTCGTAGGAGAGGCACTTGCCCTTGGTGGAGTTTGCCTACAACAACAGTTTTTAGTCGAGTATCGGTATGGCACCGTTTGAGGCCTTGTATGGCCGACCGTGTAGGTCTCCAGTTTGTTGGGCCGAGATGGGTGATGCACCTTTGTTGGGCCCAGAGTTGGTGAGGGAAACGACGGAGAAAATAGAGCTTATCCGTAGGAGGCTTTTTACAGCCCAGAGTCGCTAAAAGAGTTATGCCGACCGTAGGAGGAGGCCTTTGGCATTTGAGGCGGGTGATCCTGTTTTTTTTGAAAATATCACCTAGGCGGGGTTTGATGAGGTTTGGGAAGAGTGGGAAGTTGTCCCCTCGGTTTATCGGTCCCTTTGAGATCCTTGAGAGGATTGGGGAGGTTGCGTACCGTTTAGCTTTACCGCCACAGTTGTCTGGGGTGCATGACGTGTTTCATGTTAGTATGCTTCGGAAGTACGAGCCGGATCCATCGCATGTATTAGATTGGACCGACTTAGAGGTTGACGAGGATGCCTCGTACGAGGAGAGACCGGTTCGGGTCTTGGATAGGCGGGATCCAGTCTTGCGAGACAAGACCATTCCCTTGGTAAAAGTTTTGTGGAAGCATCACGGAGTGGAAGAAACCACTTGGGAACATGAGTTGGAGGTCCGTGAGAAATATCCAGACTTGTTTGTTAATGTGTAATCATGTATCGGTAATTTTGTAATATTGATGAACTTTGAGAGCATGGAAAATGTCTTAAGTTGTAAAATATTGTATATGTTTTGATTTATGGAAGTATTATGGAACTTGCCTTGAAATGGAAGTTTATTTTAACATTGCATATGTTAATCCTGTTTTAGAAATGCAAATATAATATTGGCATTGAATGTGTTTTGCGATGCATGTTGATAATGAATGTTGGAGATCATGTTGTAATTTGCCTCTGGGATAGAGAGGGAATGACCGGTGATGGGTCAGGTTTGGGATGTTGGTTCGTAATGTTTTTGAGAATTGAGGAAAACTTATTTTTGAAAACTTGTACCTAATTTCGGGGACGAAATTCTTTAAGGGGGAGAGGTTATAGCGATCCCGGTTTTCCCTTCCTTTGTTTATTGTATTCCGGACTTGGTTCCGTGGTTATGTTGTTATCTTATTTCCATTTTCATCCTTTACTCTTTGTATTTGAGTCTTGGATTATGTTAGGTAGGTTTGAAACAGGTTGGTTGTGTTTAGAAACCTAGAGTTGATGCCCAGATTTTGGCCTTCACGCTCGAGCGGGACTTTTGACGCTCGAGTGGGCCCTTTGTTTTTGTTTCTCCGCTCGAGCAGGCGTTTTGACCCTCGAGCGTGGTTTTTCATCTCTCGGCATTTTTGCTCTGCAGGTCGTCGTACGCTCGAGCGAGAGTTTTGACGCTCGAGCGGGCCCTTTGATTTTGTTCCTCCGCTCGAGCGGGGAGTCTGACGCTCAAGCGGGGACCATGGTCTGTAAAACTTCTGGAAGTGTGCATCCGGCACTCGAGCGGTGCTTTTGACGCTCGAGCGTGAGTTTGTGTCCGACGCTCGAGTGGGGAGTTCCACGCTCGAGCGGGGCGACGTGTATATCAGTCCGAAGTTTGACTTTTTGGATCACTTTTTCAACTCCTTTTCTCTCTCTTACTTTTCAAATCCTCCATTGGAGAGCACCTCACTCTAAAACTCCAACTTCTCTCTATGGTTTGATCTAGTAGGAGTGTTCTTCTACCCTTGGGCCTTTGTAAAAAGTGTTGATCTCGTTGTGGGCTGCATTTTGATCCGGAAATCTTGGGATTTGGAGCATCTCGAAATTCTTCATCTTCTCCCTTTGAGCTCCAAATTTGAGGTAGGGATAACTACTCATTTTTATGAGCTTCAACCTAAATGTTGAGCTTTTTGTATAAATGGTTTGATTTGGAAAGTTAGGGTTTGAGATGTGTTATATTGGAAAGAGGGGTTTTGTTCTTTTGATTCAAACATATGTGTTTTGGGTCTAAGAAGGAGGTTATTGATGTTGTTAATAATATTTAGACTTTTGGGTCAATGTTGAGGAAATGGGGAAAATGCCATGTTTGGGTATATTTGGGTCATTAGTGTAATTAATGACATTTATTATCGGAATATGAAATTGGGTGGAAATATTGAAATTGGCTCGTTATGAGGTAGAATAGTGGAGTTGGATTCATTAATCAGTCACCTTTGAAAATGTTGATAATTTATCTGTCGGTGCATTTATTATCTATTTAGAAATAACTGCTTTGGGCTATCGGTGGAGGATAGTCTTAATTGTTGTAGACACTGCATGATGATTAAGTGAATTAAAACTAATCAATTTGAGTATGTCATTGAGTATGACGATTGGAACAATACAGCGAATATGTGTATTGATAAGTCATTGTATATGATGTGTATTTGAATACATGGGTGCCGAATCCCGCGGATGAAATTTCCGTAAAATGGCAATTTGAAAATAATTATACATGGGCGCCGAATCCCGCGGATGAAATTTCCTTAAAATGGCAATTCGAAAATAATTATACATGGGTGCCGAATCCCGTGGATGAAATTTTCGTAAAATGGCAATTCGAAAATAATTATACATGGGTGCCGAATCTCGCTGATGAAATTTTCGTAAAATGGCAATTCGAAAATAACTATACATGGGTGCCGAGTCCCGCGGATGAAATTTCCGTAAAATGGCCACAAGAACATAATTATACATGGGTGCCGAATCCCGCCGACGCAATTTCCGTAAAATGGCAGTTTGAAATATGGATGGCATGAAATGTATTCTCATTTAAGTTGTTTGGCCAGGTTCTGAGCCGTGTTTATAAGTTGAGAATTGGATAAGGAAAGGATATTGGAACTGGATTGTACCGTATGCTGGTTTTTATCAGTTAAACGTTTATCTAGTGCTAATGTTTTAGTTATTGTTCATATTATGTTTAGCATATTTCTACTGGGCGTTGGCTCACCCTATATGGGACATCATTTTCAGGTACAGGTGTTATGCCACCTCCAAGGACGTAGCTTGGGAGGCTTGAGGCTCTCAGACTCTTTTTTGTTGTTTTGTTGTATTACATGTATATCAAGCCAAGGGCTTATTTTGTGCAGAGTTAGTACTCTCCTTTTTGTAACCAAGTGTTGACTTGGAAAGTTGTAAGCCTATAGGGCATTTACTTTTGTTGTCAACATGTAATACCTTTTGTAAGAATACTCTGATGATTGTAATATGAAATCTCTTCTATTTATCGTGAATATATGTTATGATGGGTTTATTTTTGAGGGCGTTACAGTTTCAGCAGCACCTTCTTTTTCTTGGCTGATATCTTCTTTCATTTTTTCTTTCTGCTGTTGTTTTACTTCATGAGCACCCTCTTTTTGCTCGGGTTCAGTAGCAGGTTCTTTCTCTGTTTCGATTTCTTCTTTTTTCTTTTCATTCTTATCTTTTTTTTTTCATTAGTACCCTCTGTTGGTTTGGGTACATCAGCAGCAGCTTCTATCTTGTTCCTTGTATCTTTTTTGGCTTTTGTCATTGGTTGGTATTCAAAATCTAGCTTATGTGCTTGTTTTCTTGACTTTTGTTTGATTCTCTTGACTATTGATCTTTGTTGGGGACTTTCAGTTTTTTTGGCGGACATTTCCTTCAACTGGTCTTCTTTTTTATGCAATTTAGCCATGAATTTTTGTTTCATTTCTTGCATTTGTGCTCTCATGGCTGCTATGAGTTTGCCTTTGTCGTCCTCTTTTTAATGTTTGTGCTTGGTCATCACCTATAAAAATGTTGGATTTTGTTTTGGTTAGTTTAATTAAATTTTGCAGTTTGGTTTAGTATTAGACAAGAGTTTACCTTGTGCATGAAATGTGTCAGATTTCTCTTGGAGTTCTTCTTGTGATTCTGTCCTTTTTTCTTCTTGTTGATTTGCTTTTTTTTTTTTCTTCATGTTGTTGTTGTTGGTCTGTCAGTTCTTGTTCATTGACTTCTTGTTGTTGGTTTGTTTGTTCTTCTTCTTGTTCTTATTGTTGGCCATCTTCTTCATCAGTGTCTTTTTGTTGATCACCTTCTTCTTCTTCTTCTTCTTCATTGTCTTGTTGTTCATCAGCTTCTTCATCTTTTTCTTCTTCTTCAGTCTCTTGTTTTTTTTTTCTTCATCACTCTCTTCTTCTTGTTCATCACTTTCTGCTTCTTCTTGTGGTTCTTGCTTTCTTTTCTTTCTTTTTTGTTGTTGTTCTTGGTCTGATTCTGATTGGTGTTCTTCTTCAAGAAAGTCATTCTCATCACTGTCTAGAAGTTTTTTTTTTTTTTTTTTTTTGCTTTTTTTTTTTTGTTTTTTTCACTTATTATTCCTTTTGTGGTCATGTTTCTTCGCTGAAGAGTCTATTGATGTGCTTTAATTGATATGCAATAACTGTATTTCTTGTTCAGTTGGGGTTAAATCACTTTGGTCAACCTGCATTGGAACAATGTGGCATATATCAATAATACCATAAAATTGGTCAGTTTCATAACATGATTTGTACTATGAGTAATGTGAGTTAAGTGTTGAAAATATGTTGTTTGGAACTACAAACTTTTACAGTTTCATTACATGATTGTTAGTGTAATGAATGTGAAAAGATTGTTGAATAGATTTGTGCGTTGAAACTGTAAACTTTTGCAGTTTCATAACATGAGTGATAGGAGTGTTAAATAGGCGTGTGCTTTGAAACTACAAACTTTTATAGTTTCATAATATGATTTGTACTGTGAGTAATGTGAGTTAAGTGTTGAAAACATGTTGTTTGAAACTGAAAACTTTTACAGTTTCATAACATGATTGTTACTATAATGACTGTGAAAGGAGTGTTGTATAGATTTGTGCTATGAGAGTATAGAAGAGTTTGAATACCTTCAAAGTCAACAAGGCTGATGTGTTTCCACTTGGAGTACATTTTGCCAAGGTTCCACTTCATAAACCTTGGGAAGCCTTCTTTGTTGGATGGTCGGAGGAGTTTATTGTGCTCACAATACCAGTACTGTAAAAAAAAAATTGAAATATGTTAAATAGTTCGAAATAGTTGGATGTTTGATATTTTTGTGTGAAGTAGTTGAGTAGTGTGTTTACCAAGAGTAACATGACGCATCCAGTGACATGTCTTGGGTTGTTGTTTGCATTTGTCATTGAATTCATCAATGTGTCTTTTATTGCCTTAACCTAATTGTACTTCTTGATGTTGTTGAGATTGTCAACATAGTTAAGGAAACTCCAACTGAGTGTATGGCCTGTTGTAGGCATGAGAAGTTTTAGGCACAAGTAAAGGGTGATGACCGTTGCAAGATCTTGACGATCATTGGTTAATTTTCCTTTTTTTGTTTATTGAAACATTTTGGTCAATGACTTGCCATCCAATCTCGTTGCTGATTTGCATCTTCGTTTGTAAAATGCGAGCTCAAAATCCTTTGGTCTTGCATAGGATTTGGAGGTGGTGTTGTTTTCTCCACAGTCGATACCAAAAATGAGTCTCACATCACTGTTTTTGAGTTTCATTTCCTTTTTACCAAGTATAAATGCTCTTTTTCTTTTGTTGTAGAGTGTTGTCATTTCTGCTATAATGGAATTGTAGCATCTGCACCAAGAGGCCTTCAGTTGTGTTAAGGAGAGAGCATTTATAATGGGCCAAAAAAGGATTTTTTGCAGCTCTGTCTGTTGGGTTGTTATGAATTTGACGCCCTTCAACAGTTTGATTACTATTTCGACGTTGGAACAATAATTAAACTATTGGACCCTCCTCGCAGGGACTGCTCCTTTTTCCCTTTTAATGGCTTGATTTTTGTTTCGAGAGTTGATTGGCTTTCTTGGAGCTTTCTTTTTTTGGTTGGAGGAGCTTCTTGTTTTTTTGTTGGCTTTCTTTTCTTTTTCTTTTTTTTTTTTTTTTTTGTTCTCATTTGATCTTCATTGTTTTAAAGCATTTGTTGTGTGGGTGTGGTCTGTGGTGTAGTTCTTAGGCTTTTTCTTGTAGGTAGTGTGGTTGTTTTGTGGGGTTTTTTTTGGTTGTTTTTGGTTATGGTGGTTGGGTTTTTTGTGGAGGGGGAGATGTTGGTAGCATTTCAGTGGATACAGGTGAAGGACTGTCAAAAAGGGAGATACTTAAATCCCTGATTGGATTTTTTGGCATATGGGTTTGTTTCTTCCAATATCTTCCAACAGCTATTTCTTAAAAAATGAAAGCGACAGCAAGGCATGAGTAATATAGTGACAAAACTATATAATTTTGCAGTTTTATATGCAGTTTAATATGAAGTTATATTTATTTGTTGTTAATAGTTGCAAAACTGTATAATTTGACAGTTTGATTTGCACTTTATAATAAGTTACATATTTGTTTTGAATAGTGATTAAACTATGTAATTTTGTAGTTTCATTTGCAGTTTGAATAAATTTAGATATGTTACTTGTAGAGTGATGAAATTGTCTGATGTTTCAGTTTTATAAACACTATCAACAATAAGAACAACCCATTGTATTTTGTAAACAACAACAATAACAACAAGAAGATAAAATATTCAACAAAATTTAGTAACAATACAAAGAAGAAAAGCCAATATTTAATAACAAGAAGAAGCAACAACAACAACAACAAGAATAAGAACAAGGAGTTGAATGTGTAAAAACAGGGATTTATGTGTAAAAAAACAAGGGATTAGAATGTTTAAAAACAGGGGACTTGAATGTTTTAAAACAGGGGATTATATATAAAAGAGGGTTTATACATTTTGAAGTATGTAAAATGTGTTTTACAAGGGTTTTTTTATGAAAGTGTTATTGAAACGGTCTAATATATACAAAATATGAAAGAATAATGTACAAATTTGAATGAAAAATAATAGGTGAAGAGAGATATTACTTTTTTTCTCCATTTCTGTGAATCAGAAGTCAAGAACTATGAAATTTCTTCAGAGTCGTGATGGTTCTTCGTGCTGTTGAGAGTCGCTGATTGGAGAAGATGAACGGATTGGTGTTGTGTTGGTGAGAGTCGACGATTAGAGAAGATGAACGGGTTCGTTTTGTGGTTAGGGCAGGGTTTCAGAGGTAGTGGAGTCGAACGGCGGAGAGATGGAGGACTGAGAATGCAGAGTCGAGCGGCGGAGATGTGATAGTGTATTGATTAGACTGAGATGATCATGGGTGAAGATTGCGTGCGTGTAAATTGGATGATATATTGTGGGTATTTTCGTCTGATTGATAATTTAAGGACTTAATGGAGTATTGAATTTGTTTTGGGGCTAAATGGGGCATAATATGTTGGGCTTGGACCTTTGGGTCAATTCCCCAATATATATATATAAATATTTTTCATTACGAATTATAATCAATTTGACACCTCTCAAGTTGTCACATCAATTTGAAATAACATTTGAGTTTTGTATGCCTATTTTGGTTTGATTTTGGTGATCCGAATCATTCATTTTCAGAACTCATTGAGTAGAAATTATGAAAAAAATCAAAATGATGAGACATCGGTAGTTATATGTAACACCCCGAAATAATTACTATAACTCATACTCAACATCAAGGAGTGCTCGCAATGATAAGGTAGTTATCTTTCATTGATTTACAATTAAGCTTTACAAAAGAGTGATATAATAGAAAGACAAGATAAAAGTTAGACAAAAAAGAAATGCCCTAAAGGTTTGCATCTTTCCAAGACGATACTTGGTTACAACAAAAGTGGACTTAAGTCCAATACAGTTAAAGCCCTTGGCTTGTACAAAGTAAATACAGTAAATATACAAACGGAGCTCTCACTCGAAGTCCTTCTAAGCTATTACCTTGGCGGAGGCATATCATCAGCACTTGTAATGTTTTTTTTACATAGGGTGAGTCCAAACCCAGTAGAAATAATCTAACACAGTGTATGAATCTTAACAAATTTATAGGGTGAATGCATATGCAATGCTCTACCAAAACATTTTACGTCTCTTTCGTAAACTATGTGATGCCAAGTTAATATCATGGTTCATAAATCATTTCCTTTATAATAGAAAATAGGGTAGTGAATCACACTCTGGGAATTTCAAAACAATACAATTTTTCTCAGAAATTTCTTTCGGAGGAAACCGTAAATCGAGACCCATATAAATGTAGGCTATACAAGCACTACTATTGCCATTTCACGAAAATTTCATCCGTGGGATCGGCACCCATGTACATGCGTGGTTTTCGAGATTTCCACCCTAGACAAACATGCCAACTTATTTAATGTAACAACTCATTTCCCATATTCACCAATTTTCTCAAAACAGTAACATTTCCAATGTATAAGTGTGAGATAATGCTCAATGCAAATAAATGAGAAAATTAGTTTTAATTCTCCTAATTCACGTGCGATTTCTACAACACTCATAACTATCCTCCACCGATAGCCCGAAACAGATATTTCTAAACAGAAACAATTATCAATAAAGATAAATTCTCCAAATTTTTAAGAGGTGAGTGATAATACATATCTAACTCCATCATCCTCATCAACATCAATCTAATTTCACAATTCCAATATCAATCTCATAATTTATATAAAATTAATATTTGAGGATTTTAGGCCAAATCCATTTTCTTCACAAAAATCAATCCCAACATGCAAAATCAATAATTTATTCCCAACTCAACATTATCTTCCATAGCAAAATCATTTTCAAGGATCCGTTTGAAAAATCGCTCTTTTGATTTTTACCTAAAAGCCTCAATTATTCCAAATCTTTTGAAAATCTCAATATTATTTAGAAATAACAAATAACTAAGTTAAAACTCATAAAAAGTGTGGAAAGTATTCCTACCTCAAGTTTAGAAGATGATTGAAAGAGGGATGGAAACTCAAAGATGTCAAAAATCAACTTTGCTTCGATTAGAATAAAGCCCTCGTCAAGCTCTACCTTTTTAACAAAGGGACACGGGTGAAACGATCGACGGATCTACATGAATTCAAGAGAAATAGATGAGTTTTAGAGAGAGAGAGAGAGAGAGAGGTGAAAATGACTCTGAAAAGTGATTTTACAAACTGATAAATGCACAGTTCGCTTGAGCGCAAGATGTGTCGCTCGAGCGACTAGACACAATAAGTAGTTCTGCTTAAGGGCAAGAAACTTCACTCGAGCGCAGAATGCAAACTCCCAGTAGTTTTGAAAACAAAAGACCGTCGTTCGAGCGCAAGAAGCTTTGCTTGAGTGAAGAATACACACTCCCAGTATTTTAGCAAACCTAAAAAAGTACTGAAGGTTCACAAAGACTGCTCGAGCATAAGAAGTGTCGCTCGAGTGAAGGAACAAAATTCTGGGCATCAACAATTTGAAAATCAAGCTACCAACCTATTCCAAATGTAACCAACACGTTCCAAAAGCCAAAAGTCAAAGAGAGATAAGGGGAAACATGACATAGATAACTATATAAGACAATGAAACTAGGATCTAAGACATCAAATGGATTGGGTCTAAACCAAAATTGCTATATTATATGTTTGAATCATATTTGTTTTAAAAAAATGGACGACAAATGTAATTTCAAAAATAATCATCCATTTTTTGTAACACAAATTTGATTCAAACATATACTTGTCTATGTTCAATTATCTTAATTTTTTGCTAAATATTCTACTCAATGAAGTATAAAAAGTAAACTGTTCAGATCACTGAAATAGGTCTCAAAATAGGCTTACGAAACCCAAGCGCTCTCTTAAGATGAGATGACTAACTTAAGAGAAAACAAACCCTAATAATATACAGAGTTTATATGTCACGACCCAAACTCGTCCCTATAGGTTTAGTGTCATAACCGGCCAGTAACCATGGGATTACCAAAGGCCTCTGAACAAATTAAACAAGATACAGGGGCTAGAGGAAACAAATACAAACGTACAATGTCCATAGAGCTGTGTAGACATACATGGGACAAAAAATTTAAAACTTAATTTACATATTTAAGATGTCATTTCCATGTCACCATATATACAAACTGACAAACAAAAGATATGTTCAGTCATAACAAAAGAAATACAAAAAGGGCTTTAACATTGTTCACAAAAAACTTGACCATTTATCAAAAGGGAACCTCCTCGGGAGGCACAGTGGCTGACAGACAAACAGAACTCCACGCAATCAACACTAAGCCTGGTCACGCGCCTGATCACCTACATACATAAATAATACGATGAGCTGGAGCCTAGTGAATAATAATAGAGTAAAGATGTTAATGAATGATGTCCATAACAAATTCAAAAATCAGAATTCAGATCATAAATAATACGATGAGCTGGAGCCTAGTGAATAATAATAGAGTAAAGATGTTAATGAATGATGTCCATAACAAATTCAAAAATCAGAATTCAGATCAGAAACAGATTCATATTCATATTCATACTCAAATTCATATTCGTGTTTGAAGTTCATATATTCCATGTGATCATACGTGGTACATCCATTAGCGTTAACAAATTTGATAACCAATAAAGGGATGGCCATAAAGGCATTCCGATGACCCATAAAGGGATGCATATCATATGATGCTAAGGATGCCATGAATACATTTCAAAGAATTGGACCATCATTTATTTAATTTCAAATAGCATTTCAGGAAATAGATTATATCATATCATCATGTTCAGAAAATATTTAACATTGAACATAGCTTTACAAAGTTATTACTCACAGATGGCTCCAATAGCATAATAGATGAGATAGACGGATCAGATAGTCTACGATGCGTGACCTACACAACACATAATGAATACACATTGAAACACACATTCGGAAAACACTTAACTTGTTTCTTTTCTATCTTAGTGTATTTCAAATCCCTATCCTCATATAATTGTCTTAATTAAGGCTTAGAAATGCTTAGGATGCAATGATGATGCTAAAATATGAGTTATAACACTTAGTCAAATTTTTGAAAACAGGGTCTTTGCTCGAGTACAACTTTGGTTGCTCGAGCGATCTGCAAAATCTTGTAAAACTTTTGGGAGCTCTAATTTTACGCTCAAGCACAATTTCCTATGCTTGAGTGGAGAATCAAAAATAAGGGTGCTCACTCGAGCGCAAGTTCTCTCGCTCGAGCCACGACCAATGTCTGCAAAAGTACTGGGAGCTCGAATTTTATGCTCGAGCCAACTTTGAGTTGCTTGAGCGAAAGTGCAAAACAAAGAGTGGTCGCTCGAGCGATTATGCAGGATTCTGGAATTTCTAGATTGTTGAATCAAGTTTAAAATCCGTTTTCAAAGCATCAAAACACATCATTTTGGCCCAAAACTTTGTAAAACATGACTAAACTTGTAAAACATCAAGCATTAAGGATCATTTCGCAAAATCAAGACCCAAAAGTAAGCTAATTGTTCAAAATTCAACTTGAAACTTTGAAAACATAACACGCATGAATTGTCTTGAACTCAAACCTTCTAAATCATGACCAAATCATAAGTTTATTTCAAAAACATGTTGAATTCTCCAAAGAAGATTAAAATATAAACATGCATGAAGGATTTCTTTGCAAATAACTTCCAAACTTCACGAATTATGCATGCAATGCATGAGTTGATCCAAACTCTACTCTTTAAGCTAAATTATCTTATTTAACCACTTTAACCTCTTGAATTCATGCATTAAGTGTTACAACTACACAACTAAAGGAGTGAATTCCTACCTCAAGCTTTGAATTCTCAAGTGTAGAGGTTTAATTCTTCCAAAATTGAGCAATTCTTTGATCTTTCTCTTAATCTCCCGAATTTCTCTAACAATTTCTATGTTGAGTTCAATATCCAACTCTCTCTCTCTCTCTCTCTCTCTCTCTCTCTCTCTCTCTACATTTTTGAGGCTCAAGAAATGAAGAATGACTTGATTCTAGAATATATTGGCCTTATATAGGCTAATTAGTGATTGTCAATTAGGCTTAACCTAAGGCTAATCAATTAGCATTATTTTATCTTAATTATTTGGTTCTGAATCAGATTTCAATTAAACCTACTATAAATTTCTAAGAAATCCAAGTTACACATTAACCTAGGCAATTTTGTGATCAGATGCCGATAAGGCCTTCAATTCACGTTCCAAAATGAAAACATAAATAGATCTTTCTACAACAGACAGATATACATACAAATAACATATAACTCATGCAATTAACGTAGAATTTTATCTTAATTACTTATTAGGCATTCTTAATCATGGTTTAACAGTTAACCACAAATTGGGGTTGTTATAGTCTTCCCCTTAAAAGAGTTTGGTCTTCCAAACTCGAGTTACCTTCGTTTTGGAAGAACGTTGGGTGCAACGGAAATAAATCTGGATATCTCTTCATCATGTCCTCTTTGGACTCCCAAGTCGCATATGTCCCTTCATGATTTTTCCAATCAACCTTTACTAATGGAATTTCTTTGTTCCTCAGTCTTTTGATCCTTCGGTTGACAATTTGGATTGAACGTTCCTTATAAGTATAATCATTTTTCAAAAGCATATAATGTCATGACCCGAACCCGCCCCTATGGGTTAAGGACATAACCGGCCAGTAATCCTGAGATTACCTACGGCCTCAAACCAAAATAGACATAACTCATCAGAGTAAAAGGGCCAAACAGAAGCAATAATTAAAAATTTTGTCCATAGAGCCGTGCTTATATGCACTTTAAAACAAACCATACGCATATACGTTAATAACCCACAACAAAATACAGTATCATAAAATCCTTTACAGACAGGATCATCCAACCTGAGTCAACCCATACAAAACTATATACAGATAGACACAAAGTCCTTGCCAACAAGACAAAATATAAATACATAACAAAATGGCAAGGATGGGTCACGTGCGTGAGACGCAAGGCTAACTCTCCAAAACTCATGTTGTTCCTGGCAGACTTCACTGGGGCTAGGTTTGGACTTCTCTTGGCTCACCTACAAACACATGAATGAGCGTGAGCAATAGCCCAGTGAATAATATCAAATCAAATACAGAAGTTACATAACAATGTAGAACAACATGCTCCAAAGGGCCTTGGGCCCAATTCATACTCCTATTTAACAGATATATAACTATACGAAATTCAAATCAAGTGGCTGTAGTTCCAAACATTCTGGCCTTTGGCCCATTCAGGCTTTTATTCATGTCAAAACAGCCTTCGGCCCATTCATTTATGTCGAAACGGCCTTCGGCCCATTCATTTCTGTCAAAATGGCCTTCGGCCCATTCATTTACGTCAAACGGCCTCCGGCCCATACATTCGTGTCAAAACAACCTTAGGTCCATTCATATACGTCAAAACGACCTTAGGTCCATTCATTTCTGTCAAAATGGCATTCGGTCCATTCATTTACATCAAAACGGCCTTCGGCCCACTCATTCATGTCAAAACGACCTTAGGTCCATTTATTTCTATCAAAACGACCTTAGGTCCATTTATTCATATCGAAACGACCTTCGGTCCATTCACTCGTTCATGTCAGACTTTTATCCACAATCCCAATTAGCAACTCGTAAAGCTTATAAAGGAATAAACAGTTAGACATTGTTAAGCTTTCAAATATCGATATTACTCACAGTGATCGGCTTGTGGATTCGCCCTAGAGCCTGACTCTACACATTTCATGAACACAAAAGGGTCATTAACAATTCAACCCGTTCCTTAATTCACATATTCCTCTTTAGGCTTTATTCTTATCTCATTAACTCATTTACAATGCTTAACATATGCCTAAGAGTGTTTACAAGTGAAAAAGAATGGAAAATGAAACACAGAACGCATGAACAAAATTTCAAAAAATAGGGTCCCCGCTCGAGCGGACCCAAGAGACCTGCAAAAGTACTGGTTACCTCAAAATTACGCTCAAGCGTGAATTAGGGAGCTCGAGCGGAAGGCTTGTCTACAAAAGCTCCCCGCTCGAGCGTGAAACATCCCACTCGAGCGAACATCCAACTCTGCGAAGAGTGCTAGGAGTACGATTTTCCAGCTCGAGCAGCACTTCACCCGCTCGAGAGGACATCAAAAATCTGGGTTTTCCAGATTGAGTTGTTGAGCTCCAATTCGATTTTCAACCAACAAATCATGCATGTTATGGCTCAATTCTCAAATATAAGTATACTAATATGATGTAAACCCCAAATCTCAACCCAATGGAGCTCAATTCACAATTAATTCACATGCATGCCCCAATCTCCTATCAAACTCATTCTAACATAACAAATTCATACATTCAAGCTAATACCTTCATAAATTGTATATGCATGTGATGAATTAGCCACATTCTCAACTTAGACAACACAAATGGTGATCAAAACATGAGTTTCAACCAAAACTCTACTTGAATCATGTATTTCAAGCTTATACATGCTATTTCAACACAATTTCTTACTTGCATGCATATGTCAAGCTTTAATTCAACAAAAACCAACCCAATTTCATTTCAATCTTACTCTTGATCACTCAATTAGCTTGAACACACAAAATTACAAACTATAATCCAAGAATTACTCACCTAGAAGCTTTGATTCTCACAATCTATAACAATTCTTGGATTATCTTCAAGGTTCCCAAGCTTTAAGCTACAATTTGCACAATTCTCTCCTCTCTCCCTCTCTACAGCCGACTCTCCTCCTTTTCTCAAGGTTTGATCAGCCAAAATGTAACAAAGGAGGAGAATTGAGGGTGTATTGCCTCTCCAACAAAACCCACTAATTTCAATATAATATTACTAAAGTAATTGGGCACTAATTCAACAATTTAATCAACTAATCTGGCCTGAATCAATTTTTCAATTACACTTCACCGTAGGCTTTAAAAATTATGCCAATCACAATGGCGCAATCAATTTCGGGTTCTGTGGCCGATAAGGCCTTCAATTTAATTTCCAAAGCGAATAGTCAAACAGATATTCCTACGGTGAACAGATAGAAATTCAAAACCACATATATTTTCACATGATGGCACATAAAATCATGCTAAACACATAAACATACTCAAATTAAGGACCAATTAGCTTACTACGGAACAGGGGTATCACATATAAGTTGGCTCAATCACATGTAACGGATCTCTCAAATAATCCTGAAGCATTGAGACATGAAAAACATTGTGTATATTCTCCATAACTGGAGGTGGAGCCACTTGATACGTCGTCGCATTAATTTTCTCAATAATTTCATATGGGGCCAATGTACCGCGGTGCCAATTTGCCTTTAACCCCAAATCGTGTTTGACCCTTCATAGGAGTTACTTTGATGAATACATGGTCATCTACTTCATATTCTCTATCTCTCCTCTGGACATCCACATAACTCTTTTGGCAACTTTGGGTGTTTTTCAAACGTTGTTGAATCAGTTTGACCTTCTCAGTCGCCTCTTGGACCAGTTTCAGTCCCAATAATGGTCTATCTCCCACTTCAGCCCAACAAATCGGAGATCGGCATTTTCTATCATACAATGCTTCATAAGGAACCATCCCAATACTTGAGTGATAGATGTTGTTGTACACAAACTTGGCCAAAGGTAAATAGGTTTCCTAATTTCCTTAGAAATCCAACAGACACATTCTGAGCATATCTTCCAAGGTCTGTATCGTTCTTTCTAATTGGCCATCTGTCTGCGGGTGATAAGGACTACTTAATCTCAATTCAGTCCCTAAAGCTTGTTGTAAACTCCGCCAAAATCTTGAAGTAAACTTAGGATTTCTGTCAAATACAATAGACACTGGCACACGTGCAATCTCACAATCTCATTCATATAAATGTTAGTCAATTTGTCCACATTATAAAGAGTTTTCACAAATAAAAAGTGAGCAGACTTAGTTAAATGATCAATAATGACCCAGATAAAATCCATACCTCGAGAGGAGCGAGGCAATCCAACAATGAAGTCCATTGTAATATGCTCCATTTCCATTCTGATATTGGAAGCGGTTGAAGTAATCCAGCGGGTCGTTGATGTTCAGCTTTCACTTGTTGGTAGTGCAAACATCTAGCTACAAAGTCAGCAGTACACTTTTTCATGCCAGGCCACCAAAAATTATGTTTCAAATCCTTGTACATTTTCGTGTTTCCCAAATACATAGCAAATTTGGAATTATGAGCTTTAGTCATACCGCTTTTTCTTAAGTCCGAACAATTCGGCACAAAAAGGCTTCCTTGAAATTTTAGGACATTGCCTTCGAACACAAATCCAGGCCTTGGTTTTGAATTAATCTCATCGACAATCTTCTTCCAAAATTTATCTTGTAATTGCTTTTCTTTAACTTCCTCAACTATGGTTGGTTATGCAGAAATGACGGCTAGAACTCTGCCCTATTCGTGCAAAACCACGTCAATTTTATTTTGTTTTAGATCACACAACAATTCTTTCTAGCCAATAAGCAAACATGACAAATTCCCAATAGACTTTCAGCTTAAAGCAACTACAACTTTATTTGCCTTTCCAAGACGGTACAAAATCTGCAAATCATAGTCTTTTATCAACTCGAGCCAACTTCTCTGCCTCATGTTCAACTCTTTCTAAGTAAAGAAATATTTCAGACTCTTATGATCCTTATACACTTCATAAATTGTGCCATACAGATAATGACACCAGATTTTCAAAGCAAAGACCACAGTTGTGAGTTCAAGGTCATGGGTCGGATAATTCTTCTCATGTGGCCAGAGTTGGCGAGAAGCATAAGCAGTCACCTTATGATTTTGCATTAGTACACATCACAAACCTTTGTATGAAGCGTCACTATAAATTTGAAACCCATCAATACATTGGGCAAAGTTAAAACTGGTGTAGTTACTAACCTGGTTTTCAACTCTTGAAAGGCTGACTCCCGCTGATCATTCCAACCAAACGGAACATTTTTCTATGTTAACTGTGTCAATGGCATGGTGAGTTTGGAGAAATCTTTCACAAATCTTCTGTAATAACCAGCAAGCCCTAGAAAACTTCTAATTTTTGATACATTTATTGGTCTTGGCCAATTTACAATAGCTTCAATTTTCTGCTGGTCAACCAATATGCCATCTTTGCTAATTACATGCCGCAAAAAGATCACACTGTCAACCCAAAACTCACATTTGAAGAGTTTCGCATACAATTTCCTTTCTCTCAGAAACTGTAACACAGTTCTCAAATGATTTTTGTGATCTTCCCTACTTTTTGAGTAAATCGGTATATCATCAATAAAAACAACAACTAACTCATTGAGAAATTGTTTAAACACCCTATTCATTAAGTCCATGAATGTTTTGGGTGCTTTAGTTGCCCCAAACGACATTACCAAAAACTCGTAATGCCCATATCTAGTCCGGAAAGCGGTTTTCTCTATGTCTTCTTTAACTTCAATTGGCGGTATCAGGATCTAAGGTCAATTTTTTAAAAGACTTGGGCTACCTAGAGTTGGTCAAACAAATCATCTATTCGAGGTAGTGGATACTTGTTCTTAATGGTTACTTTGTTAAATTCACGGTAGTCAACCATAGCCTCAAAGACCCATCTTTCTTCTTGACAAATAGAACGGGAGCACTCTAAGGTGAAGTGCACAGTCGGATAAACTTCTTGTCTAACAATTCTTGAAGTTGAACCTTTAGTTCTTTTAGTTCGAAGGTTGACATTCTGTAAGGGGTTTTAGAAATTGGTTGTGTCCCAGGTACTACATCAATAGTGAATTCAATTTCCCTATTTATCAGATCTCTGGGCAAATCATTAGAACACATCAAAAAATTATTGACTACAGGGATGTTCTCTACATTAGTGATATCTATAGGCTCGATCAATACACAACACAAATAACCCTAGCAACCCTTTCTCAATAATTTAATAGCCTTCATAGAAGAAATCAAATACAGAGGAGGGACTATACCATTCCCACAGAACATAAACTCAAACAAACCGAGTGATTGAAATACAACGGATTTATTCACACAATCAATGGTAGCACAATACTTGGTCAACAAATCTATAGCCAAAATACAATCAAAGTGAGTAATGTCCAAGGGTAGCAAGTCAACATACAATAATACATCCCTAATCATGATGTCACACACAGGATACACATAAGCACATAACATAGAACCTCCAGATGGTATAAATACAGACATCAAATAATTCAGAGATTCTAAAGGTCAAGTCAACTTTCAGGAAAAAGCATGCGATACAAATGAATGAATGGATCCTGAATCTATTAACACATATGCATTTTGAGCACAAATAGGGAGTATACCTGACACCACAGATTCAGTGTTTTGTACATCACCAGGCACTAGTGCAAACACTCGACCTTATCTTAAAGTTTCTCTCCCAGCATTGGTTCTCGCATTTGATCTTGGTGCAAAAGCAAATCTGGCTGAACTTGCCACAGGACGGTTAGCATTTTTGGACCCGACAGGACAGTCTCTCACCATGTGACCAGTTTTACCACACCTGAAACAGGCACCCGTTGCTTCATAATAAATACCGTTGTGTTTCTTACCACATTCTGAGCAAGTTGGTCTACATCCACTACTCTGGCTTGAGCTACTAGAGGATCCTGTGTTTTACTTATTTGAAAATGACTGACCCTTCTTGAAATTGAATCCGGACCTCTTGCCTCTCCATTCGGTTGTTGGGGCCTTAGTCTGTTTCATTGCGGCTAAGTTGGCTTCAGCCATTAGGGCTCTATCAAGTACATCCACATATTTGGGTAGTTTCAACACACTAACCCGATCAAACACTGCTAGATCTAGCCCTCCTTCGAATTTTTGAGCTTTCTTATAATTTGTGTCTACCATGTGTGGGGCAAAACGGGCTAATTCAGTGAACTTGGCCTCGTACTCTGCTATTGACATATTGCCTTGCTTAAGCTCTTGGAATTCAGACACTTTTCTATCTCAGAAACACCGAGGGAAGTATTTCTCATAAAAGATCTCTCTAAATTGATCCCAAGTCAAAGTCCCACTGCTATCACGGATGAGCATCCACCAACATTAGGCTTCGTCCTTTAAAGTGTAGGTGGCCAACAAAACTTTCTGAGTCTTAGTACATGGAAAGACTTCAAATAACTTTGCAGTTTCTAACATCCATGTTTCCGCCTTTAAAGATTCAATTCCACCCAAGAAAGTCAGTGGCTTCATCTTATTGAATTTCTGAGTCAAGTTGATGATATCAGTGTTTACCAGTTCTACTTGTATCAGAGCAAGTGGAGGAGGCAAAAGTAGTTGTCTTTGTTGTTGCATCTTTGCTTCTGTTAAAGCTTCAAGCATTCATTCCATTCGGTTTATGCAAGTCTCAGAAGATTCAGTTGCATCATTACTTCTTGTATTCTCCATTCGCTATAGGTAAATAGAGTACTAATAAACACATGCAAATAATTATTTATAGTGTTCAATTTCAGTCAAGTGTCAATGCATATTGGTTCAGATATGTTCACATGATATCACACACTCACACATGCAGATGTAATGTCCCTATTTCTTTCTAAGACATCCTATAGCTCATATGGACTCATGTGTGTGGTATAATTCGTGCTATGATACCACTCTATCACGACCCAAACCCGCCCATATAGATTTAGTACCGTAACCGGCTAGTAATCGTGGGATTACCAAAGGCCTACGAACAAATTAAACAAGATACAGGGGCTAGCGAAAGCAAATACAAATGTATAATGTGCATAGAACTGTGTAGACATACATAGGACAGAAAATTTAAAACTTAATTTACATATTTAAAACGTCATTTCCATGTCACTATATACAAACTAACAAACAAAAGATATGTTTAGTCATAACAAAAGAAATACAAAAAAGGGCTTTAACATTGTTCACAAAAACTTGACCATTTCTCAAAAGGGAACCTCCTCGGGAGACATAGTGGCTGGCAGACAGACAGAACTCCAGGCAATCAACTATGAGCCTGGTCACGCGCTTAGTCACCTATATACATAAATAATGCGGTGAGCTAGAGTAAAGATGTTAATGAATGATGTCCATAATAAATTCAGAAATCATAATTCAGATCAAAAATAGATTCATATTCATATTCATACTCAAATTCATATTCGTGTTCGAAGTTCATAAATTCCATGTGATCATACGTGGTATATCCATTAGCACTAACAAATTCAATGACCCATAAAGGGACAGCCATAAAGGCATTCCAAAGACTCATATGCACGGAGACGTTTCTGATGACCCATAAAACGACGGCTATAAAGGCATTCCGATGACCCATAAAGGGACGGCTATAAAGGCATTCCGATGACCCATCAAGGAACGCATATCATATGATGCTAAGGATGCCATGAATACATTTCAAAGAATTGGACCATTATTTATTTAATTTCAAATAGTATTTCAAGAAACAGATTATGTCATATCATCATGTTCAGAAAATATTTAACATTGAACATAGCTTTACAAAGTTATTACTCACAGATGGCTCTAATAGTAGAACATATAAGGTAGATGAATCAGATAGTCTATGGCGGGTGACCTACACAACACATAATGAATACACATTGAAACACACATTCAAAAAACACTTAACATATTGCTTTTCTATCTTGGTGTATTTTAAATCCCTATCCTCATTATCATGTCTTAATTATGGCTTAAGAATGCCTAGGATGCAACGAAGATGCCAAAATATGAGTTGTAACACTTAGTTAAATTTCTAAAAATAGGGTTTTCGCTCAAGCGCAACTTAGATCGCTCGAGCGGTCTGCAAAATTCTGTAAAACTTCTTGGAGCTCTCATTTTATGCTTGAGCCCAATTTCCTACGCTTAAGCAGAGAATCAAAAATAAGGGTGGTCGCTCAAGCGCAAGTTCTGTCACTCGAGCCACGACTTATGCCTGCAAAAGTACTAGGAGCTCAAATTTTACGCTTGAGCCAACTTTGAGTCACTCGAGTGAAAGTGCAAAACAAAGAGTGGTCGCTCGAGCGATTATGCAGGATTCTAGAATTTCTAGATTACTAAATCAAGTTCAAAATCCATTTTCAAAGCATCAAAGCACATCATTTTGGGCCAAAACTTAGTAAAACATGACAAAACTTGTAAAACATCAATAATTAAGGATAATTTCGCAAAATCAAGGCCCAAAAGTAAGCCAATTGTTAAAAATTCAACTTGAAACTTCGAAAACATAACATGCATGAATTGTCTTGAACTCAAACCTTCTAAATCATGATCAAATCATAAGTTTATTTCAAAAACATGTTGAATTCTCCAAAGAAGATCAAAATATAAACATGCATGAAGGATTTCTTTGCAAATAACTTCAAAACTTCACGAACTATGCATGCAATTCATGAGTTGGTCCAAACTCTGCTCTTTAAGCTAAATTATCTTATTTAACCACTTTAACCTCTTGAATTCATGCATTTAGTGTTACAACTACACAACTAAAGGAGTGAATTCCTACCTCAAGCTTTGAATTCTCAAGTGTAGAGGTTTAATTCTTCCAAAATTGAGCAATTCTTTGATCTTCCTCTTAATCTCCCGAATTTCTCTAACAATTTCTATGTTGAGTTCAATATCCTACTCTCTCTCTCTCTCTCTCTCTCTCTCTCTCTCTCTCTCTCTCTCTCTACATTTTTGAGGCTCAAGATATGAAGAATGACTTGATTCTAGAATTTATTAGCCTTATATAGGCTAATTAGTTCTTGCCAATTAGGCTTAACTTAAGGCTAATCAATTAGCATTATTTGGTTCCGAATTAGATTTCAATTAAACCTGCCATAAATTTCTAAAAAATCCAAGTTACACATTAACCAAGGCAATTTTGTGATCGGATGCTGATAAAGCCTTCAATTCGCGTTCCGAAACAAAAACTCAAACAGATATTTCTACAACAGACAGATATAAGTGCAAATAACATATAACACATGCAATTAATGTAGAATTTCATTTTAATTACTTATTAGGCATTCTTAATCATGGTTTAACAATTAACCATAGATCGGGGTTGTTACATTATATGTGATAAATCCCTTTGTATATGGATAAGCATTAGATTTGTTGATTAATTTTTTATAAAGATAATAGTATGATTAATAAAATTATTTAGTTAGAAGAATAAATAAATGTTTTGAATTTTTGCTTCTGTTGTTGTTAGATTACAGCCAGACCACCGTTGGTGTTGAAAAATTTGCCAAAAAAATGGCCAGAAAAGTTACTGGAAAGTTGCCAACAGTGGCTGACGATGGTGGATGATAGTGGTGGTGACATTGACAGATAAATAGATTAAGTAGACCCGATATGAGACATGTTGACAACGTGGATAGATAGGTAAATAGATGGATAACACTTGGACATATAGACAAATAAGTATGGATAATATAATCTTTTTATCAATTTTGTCCTCTTGACTCCCAAATAATAAAGTTTGGAGCTATTATCCCAAAATTTTTGAAGGTGGACTTATGTCTCGAGTACCCAACATTTTACTCAATATTTAATTTGGCAATTTATATTTATTAGAACAAAAAAAAAACTTAAAATTTGACCTTGGTAATAAATCAAACCTAAAATTTTAATTGTTACACTTTTAAAATGATATTAATTATAACCTTTTGTTTGTATATCAACAAAAACAATTTTTAACTTTTTGTAACTTTTGTTATTTGAAGTCATCTAAAATAGATGTATGCATGTACTTAGGAGTGTAAATATGGCCCACTTGAAATCCATCCTTGGTCCGATTAAGCCCATGCAGGCCCGAGCTCGGCCCATGACCCTGGGCTTGGGATGGGCCATTTGTTTTGAGTTCCAGACCAGCCTGAGCTTAGCCCATTAGGCCTGAAAAAAAGATCCCCCCTAATGGCCGGCTTGACTCACCCCCCAACATTAACCTGTGTAGCAGCAACGGTCAAATTTTTTCAAAAAAAATGGTCATTTGAATGTTGGCTTCCAACCGGCAATTTTTTTTATTTCTATTTTGACCCCTCCCTCAACTCCTGTAAATACCATCCTATAGCTGGTTTTTCGCGCTTCTCAGAGGGGTTTAGTCTCCTCGGATGCGATTCTCTACAGTTCGGACTCCCATAGCTCTGAATCTAGTTCCACAAGTGCAATGTGAAACAAAAAAATGAATGAGTCCAAATCCGGTAAATCTTAGAAAATCCATTAATCATCAGAGATACCAAAAATGGACTACATTGCTAGATTTTAGAGTCGCTACCTAATATTTTTGAAAAAATTAGGAAACCCGTGACTCGTGCCAAAGGTCACTTGTTCCTCATAACCAAAGTGTCTCGGTTCGAGAACTTAGGTATGAGAAGGGAAAGTCATGAATTGAGCACCCCACTCACCCGATCAAAGATCGACCTCTACTAAATCATGATGTGAATTTTATAGACATTTTATGCTCATATTTTGATTATTAATATGCTAACATTACTATGTGAAGCAAACATGTGTAGATCACGTCACTTACTTTGGAATGCTTTGATTTCATGCTTTTTTTGAAAAGATTTTTTGAATATGTGCCTCAAAGGAAAAGCTAGTTCATGTGTACAATAATCAAAGTCATTCCAATCTAAGCAAAATAGCCTCCGTTCACAAGCATTCATAGAGATATTTCAAGTAAGTGAGTAGCCTCATGGTAGTATGCTCGACATGGCAACACCTGCCCTATTTGCAGTCAGAAAATAGTTCTGTTTTGGCCACAAGATCTGCTCTGTTTTGCTGAAAAACCATTACTACCATACAAAAGAATTGGTCGACCGACCTAATTAGATGGTTAGCCATACAGAAGAATAGCCGGTTAGCCATTGTTTCTAGAGCAAAACCTGTTGCAACAAAATTGGAACAGAGCAAAACAAAGGGTTTCCAAAAGATGTTCATCCTTCCTGCTCCCTCCAATCATGAAGATTTTCAAGGAGGGAATACGTTTTCTTTACAACTCATCAAACATCCTAAGGGTATTTAGATGATGAGCCATGAAGTAGTAGGATGGAAATCAATGACTACAAAGCTAAGGCAAATTAAGAAGAAGAAAGCATGCAAAGAGATGGCATGAAACTTACTCTATCTCATGGAAAATAAGAGTAAGTGAGTACTCAAATTTAGATAGAATAGGTTTAGAGAAAGCCATTCTTGAAAATAAAGCTTACAAACAAGAGATTACCTCATTGAAGAAAGCAAAGAGAGTAGTCTTCCTACTCATGGAAGATGGATTGAAATCCATTTCCATGCTTCAAAAGGAACTAGAAGAGAGTCTTTAATTGAAAGAGCTCTCATATGGCTTCAAAACAAAATAATAATAATAATAAAAAAGACTAAGCAAATGAACGAAAGCCATAAAAAATTGTTGTAAGCTCATCTTCCTACTCATAGAAAACATCCATTTCCACGCTTCAAAGATGAAACTAGAAGAGAGTTCACAACAACTTTGAAGAAAAGAGAGAGCTTTAAAGAAATACATACAATCCATATTCATACAAAACTATCTAAAATAGTGCTGAAATTGAAGAAAAAGAAGAAAAAGCATGAAGAACACCAAGATAATATCACTAATAGATAAGCCTATGGAAGGGAAGCTAACCCTTCCACCTTCCACAAGGTTTAGATCACATTTTTAAAGCCTAAAACAACTCTGAAAATTAGTGTATTATGACAAGAAATGAAGAGCAATAAGTAAAAGAAAATGTGATGAAAGGAGTTCACAGGTTAATCTCTTGGAAAGAGGAAGAGCTTCTTGATTCACAAACTTCAATCCAAACACTCTCTCAAGTATCTGAAATAAGGTTCAAAACTTCAGCAAAAAACTTCAAGTTTGAGCTTTAATTGTGTATCTATAGTGTATCTATATTCAAGAAGGTGGAGAAATGCTTTGGGCAATCTTCTAAGCCTTTGGAAAATTTTTCTAACCCTTAACTTTGAGGTGAGGTGGTCTTTTTATAGATTTTCAACCGCCTTCCAACGGAAATATCTTCAAAAGAGAGCAGCTAGCCAAATCTCATGCATTGGAGTAGCCTGTTGCTACAAAATATCTGGTTCGCTAGACAAAGCTGGCCGGCCAAGAGGATGTACAGCCGGCCAAAAAAATGTGGCCTGCCGGTCAACTTTTGGTCTTGCTGCTCTTTGAGTGGTCAGGCTAGAACAACAGGTTTTTGTCCAAATGGGGTGCAAGGTTTGGGTTCGAAGCTCAAAATTGAATTCTTTTGCTGAAGATTCAAAAGTTTGCACAGTATAATATTTCATCATCGAGTGTTCAGAATGAAGCGCCCAAGTTTTAAGGGCAGTCAAAATGCGGTGTCTACACATCCCTCTCCCATTTTATTTTTCACAAACACGATCATAATCAAATATCTCTCTCAAACTCTCATTCTCCCTTAACTCCCAACTCTCTCATTTAATTTTCAAATCTCATTCCTAAGTGGCAATTGTAATTATGCAAGAAGAAGTTTTTACGAGAAAAAGCTAATTTTTGTATCACATCCGTCAGTCGGTAACATTAACTATTTGAATTAATATTTATTAATTACTCATTTTTTCACATTAATTATTTGCTAACATATATTACTTGTTGTTATTCATATTTATTATTTACTATTTATTTTAATTAATTATTAGTTAATATATATTATTTTACTTAAATTACTATGGATCTTAATTTTCATAATATTTATATCGATGTTGATCAATATACACAATATGAATATGTTGATTCTCCTTCTACTATACCTAATATCCCTCTTCCAACAACAGTATCATCATCTAGGGGCACGTCTAGTACTATTTGGGAGAATTTTGAAAGAGTATATGTAATTAATCCTAACGGTACAACTGTATTTAAAGCAAAATGTAAATATTGTGCAAATTTACTTAGTGCTACATCGGTGGGGGCTACTAGTTATCTAAAAATGTATGGCAATGACATTTACAAAGTCAACAACTTGATATTAGAACTCAAATGCAATTAGGGGCTTGATCAACAGGTAATTTACAAACATTTTCATATGATCCTATACTTGCACAAGATTATATATATAGTTAATTATATTATTAAAAAAGAACAACCTTTTACTGCTAGTGAATGTCCTGATTTTTTTAGAAAGGATTCACGTAGATTTTGCACCTCAATGTCAAGGTTTTTTTTTTTTTTTAAGGTTTTTTTTAAAAAAAAAATGAAATACTAATAGAAACAAGATTTTAAATAAATTTGAGTATATTAAAATTGAATTATTTAACATTTTTAAAGTTTTGAATGGAAGAGTTTGTTTAACATCTGATCTGTAATCAAATAATAGTTTAGAATATCAATGCATCATTGCACATTATATTGATAATGATTGAAAATTAAATAAAAGAATCATTTAATTTAGATTAGTTTAACTTCCATACAATGGTCATTCACTTCGGGTAGCAATAAGGAATGTATTATATGAGTGGGCTTTGCAAAATAAAATTTTTACCTTTAGTTTAAATATTGTATCATATTACAATCCGACTATAACGCATTTGAAATTAACTTTACAATTACTTGTTCATGGTGATTTATTTCATATTCATTGTTGTGCTCATATTTTAAATTTGATTGTTAAAGAAGCTATGCATATATATGACACTTTTGTACAGGTAATAAAACATGTGATTCTTACTATTATGTCTTCTCCTAATTAAATTTCAGAATATAGGAATATTTGTCAAGAAGAAGGTATGCAATTTAAAAAATTAATTTTAGATGTAGACACCAAGTGGAATTCAACGTATAATATGTTAAAGAGAGCTAGTAAGCAAATAAAAACAATAGATTTATTTTTCACAACACCAGCAATATGAGGAGTATTGACTCTCACATAAAATAATTGGTGCCACATAAACTTATATAAAGATTTTTTTAAAAGTTTTTCATACTGCAATAAAATTATTTTCTTATATATATATACCTATCTCACCATTCGTTTTACATATGTTAGCAGAAATAATCAAATTTTCACAAAAAAATATGAGTAGTGAATATTATGTTGTCATTATTACTGCAATGAAAGAAAAATTTGATAAATATTTTGATCTATTGCCTTATCTTTTAGGTTTAGCCATCGTAGTTGATCCTAGGTGTAAAGACACTGGTTTATAAGAATTTTTACTGATGAAAAACAATTTGACCATATTATGTAAACATATAAAAAATTATTTGAAGAGTATAAGGAAACTGTACCTGCAAGTAGACCTATACACACTACACCGGCCTCATCTTGAGGTGGAAAATTTAGTGTTTTTTCAATAATGAAAACTAGAAAAATATCTCAAAATGCAACCATAAGTAGTTCTAAATTACAACATTATTTGGTAACCCACCTGTGAATGATGAAGGTGATTTTCATATTGTGGATTGGTGGAAACATAAATAAAACTATGTGACTTGTACTTTCACAGATGGCCCGTGATGTACTAACCGTTTATATTTTTACTATGATGACCGGGTACGTAATTTGCCTCATCCTCTTTGAGTTATGTTGGGTTTACTCTTGTTAGAGTGTCGGGTTTTAATGTAAGGTCTTGTCTACCATTGGGTTCGTTGTTTTTTTTTTAAAAAAAAAAAAAAACTTTTTCTCAAAATTCTCATTCTTATTTATGTCAATTCCGAGTTTCACTTGTTTCGGAAGGTGCGAGGTTGGATCCGGGGTGTCACGGGTCGAGCTGGGAAATTTTTTGACTGGGAGGCAGAACAGCACGTGTGGGGGCTTGGGCCACACGTGCAGGAGGTGAGGCCACACGTGCGGAGAAGAGGGGGGTGTCAATGGTGCATTCTGCTTTATATGCATGAACGGAAGGAGGTGCGGGAGAGAGTGCCGCACGTGCGGGGGTGAGAGTTGCACGTGCGGATAGGGATGCCACACGTGCGAGAATGGGTGCCGCATGTGTAGGATAAAGCTGAGTTCGAAAATCTGCTTTTTCTTTCTTCTTAGGCTGAGTGTATATCACTTTTACGGATCTCTCTCTCACTCTAAAATTATCTTTTGCTCCCCCTTCTCTCTAAAAACCTCCACCAAACACCATAAACTCTTGATTTCTTCTAATCCATTGGAGTTTTGACCCAACATCCTTCACTAATTTTGGAGAGCTAAGCGAGGGCTTTGTTGTGTGTGGTGGAGATTGGGTTTTGACACCGTTGGATTTGGGGCTTTCATCTCTTTTTCCTTCAAGAACTTAAGGTAGGGATTTTCTTAGAGTTATATATATATATATATATTGCAAGATTATGTTGATTTGGAACTCTTTTGGTAAGTATAGAAACTTTGATTTTGGCTCATGTGTGTTGATGATTTTAAAAGTGGGTTTACACCTTGTTTTTTTTTAAAAAAAAAATAATAATAAATTCTTGAGAGCATGAACTACATCGTGAGAAAGGATGCTTTGGAGAGATTGTGATGACCGGATATGCTTTTCGTCTCGTTCCCTTTGAGTTATGATCGGATTTACTCATGTTATAGTATAAAGTTTTAATACGAAGTCTTGTTAACCGTTGGGTTTGTTGCTTTGGAAAACTTACTCTCAAAATTCTCATTCTTATTTACTCCGATTCCGAGTTTCACTTGCTTCGGGAGGTGCGAGGTTGAATCCGAGGTGTCTAGAGTTGAACTACAATTTTTTTTTTTCTGTCTGGAAGTAGGGCCACACATGCGAGGGTGAGAGTTACACGTGCGGGAGAGGGGTTGTACGTGCGGGAATGGAGGCCACAAGTGAAGTGAGGGAGGGTTTTTTGGGTTTGGCTACTGCAATATATGCAGGTGCGGAAAGAGGTACGAGGGAGGCACCACACGTGCGGGGATAAGTGTCGCACATGTGGGAATGGGTGCCGCACATGCGAGACTCCGCTGAATTCGAAAATCTTCTTTTTCTTTCCTTCTTGGGCTGTGTGCATACCACTTTTTGTATATCTCTCTCTCAACAAGCCTATTTCTTCTCCTTCTCTCTACATTTCTTCCCCCAAACTAGTTTAAATCCTTGATTTCTCCAAAACCATTAACATTTTGACCCTAGTCCTTTGATCAAAGTTGGATAACTTCTCGAGGGCTTCGTCTTATGTGGTGGAGATTGGATTCCAACACTGTCAAATTTAGGGGTTTCTCATCTCTTCTTCTCCAAAACTTGAGGTAGGGATTTTCTTAGAGTTATATATATTTTTGCAAGATTGGTTGATTTTAGAACTCTTTGGATGAACTTTGAAAATTGATTTTAATTCAAGATGTGTTGGTGATCTTAAAAGTGGTTTACACCTTGCCTTTGTTTAAAATTTATTGGGAGTTTGGATTACATTGTTAAGGGAATATGCTTTGAACATTGGACCTTTCGAAAGATGTAGAAATGTTTAGTTTTGGAAAAAACCTAGAAAAATTGAGTTTTGAGAGAGATATTGAAAATTTATGGGTGTTTACCTATTACTTTGCTAAAAAGAATGAATGGTTGTAATTTCACTGTGTTGTGAATATAAAAATGGGAAATTTCATGAAATACGAAAACTAGTTGATTTTGAGGCTTATTGCTCAAAAATGTGAATATAGTCTTGAAGGGACTAAGCTATTGAGAATGCTTGAAATGTGGAAATGTGTCATTCTTTTGATGAATATAAACGAATATATAATTATCTTGTGAGATTTGCATTGGAAAGAAGAAGTGGAATTGTGATCACAATGGAAAATTTGTGTGGAAGAATTGAAAATGGAAATGGTGTTGTATTGCATTGATAATTGTTGCATTGACATTTCAATTCATTTGGATATGATAAATTTTGAATATTTGATTTGAAAACTTTTGCATTGAGAAAAGAATATTGTGAAGTAAGTTTTCATGAAATTGTTTTGGAGTAAATACATTGGTAAGTCTGGATAGGGGGTGTAGATGAAATTGATTAAGTTGGCCTGAGTGTCCAGGGTGAAAGACCGAAAACACACGCGGAGGAGGTACCACGTGCTTTCTGGTTAGTTACTGGTAAAGTGGAGTTTTGGTAGTGCTAGTTGTGCCTACTTGAAGACACCAACCTAGGGATTACCTGAGCCATATTTACTGCCCCTTGAACTAAATTGATAATTTTTGGATTGTTAAAATTTCAAGATAGCATTGAGCATGATGGTCTTCAAAAGATGTAAAATGTGATTTCCTTTCAAAAAGACATAGCATGGCATGTGCATTTCATTTCGTGAGGCTTGTGTAAAATGTATATACTTTGTTAAGAATTTTCTACTAGGCTTTATGGTCACCCTATGGGATTTTGGTGCAGGAAAAGACGTGGTGAATCCGCCAAACTAGGGCGTGGATGTATGTGTTAAGAGCACAAGACTTTATTTTGTCATGACTGTATTTTTGTAAGCCAAGGGCTATAATTGTATGGGTTCAAGAAACTATCTTTTGTGTAACCAGGCTTAAGCCTTAGAACTTGTAAGCCCTTGAGAGCATTTATTTATTTTTGATTGAATGTTCTACATGCTATAGATTCATGTGCTAGAATTCATTGAATGTATATCCGCATGTGAAACTATTTTGTGCGAACCTAATGATCTTTTAATGCAAGCATTGGGGATTTATTTCGGTTTGCCATAAGGAGTAATGGAGGTTATGTTATCATTATGTATATTTTCTTGGGGCGTTACAGAGATTTTTCTTTCAAAAGATGAGGAAATGTCTAGTTGGTGAAAACCTAGAAATTTGGGAATTTTTTTTTATAGAAATTAAAAACTTATAATTTTGCTCTATAAAGAGTTAGAATGAATGGAGGATTGGGAAATTCTTATTGTTGTATGTATTTATGAAAAATCCCATGGAATGTATGAAATAGTTGTTTTGAAGTTGTTATTCAAAAATGTGAATATAGTCACAAAATGATTAAATTGTTGAGGATGCATGAAATGTGGAAGTGTTGCTACTCTTGAATATATATAAATTGTTATATGTTTATGTTGTGAGATTGCATTGAAAAGGGAAATGGAAATTGTGAATCGAAATGGAGGAATTGTGTGGAAATGTTGCAAGTGGATGACTATTATAATTGCCTTGAAATATGTTGCATTGGTATTTTAATTTATTTGGTTGTTAAAAATTTTGAATTTGAGATTTGAAAACATTTGCATTGAAAAAGGAATGTTGTGAAATAAGATATCATTAAAATGTTTTGGGGTAAATACATTGCTAAGTCCGGATAGGGGGTGTAGATGAAATTGATTAAGTTGGCCTGAGTGTCCAGAGTGAAAGACCGAAAACACGCGTGGAGGAGGTACCACGTGCCTTCTGGTTAGCTACAGGTAAAGTGAGGGTTTTGGTAATGCTAGTTATGCCTACTTGCAGACACCAACCTAGGAATTACATGAATCGTATTTACCACCCTTTTGAACTTGATTTAAATTGTTGAATTTTGTTGAAATTTTAAGATTTCATTGTGCACAGGGGCGGAGCTAACAAGGGCCCAGGGGGGTCACGTGCCCCCCTTGGGTTTTGTAATTTTTTTTTTTAAAAAAACATAAAGAAAATATTTTAAATAAAAAATTTATAAAAATATGATTTTAAATGTCAATGACATTTTTAAAATAATAAAAATAATAATAGTTATTTTGATTGAAAATAAAGTGATTACAATATTATTATCTATGAAAATTCTAATATAACGGTGATGTCTATCACTATTGACATACAAACATAATTAATCTCAAGGAAAATATAGAATTTATTAAATTGTTAGTTATATTTGACATGTAGCGTTCATTCTCCATGCATTTTTTTACTATTGGTTGGTGATATCACATGTT